>ML246744.1:32859-103570 GCA_005239495.1 Nicotiana undulata
CCCCCCCCCCCCCCCCCCATGAGATTTATTCGCGTTGGGTTGTACCTCATGGGTCACAAATTTGGATTTACTAATAGTAACCTTAGCTTTTTTTAGTTTTGGGCTCGTCATTCTTGCTTTTCATGCCATCATCAACTTTAGCTCCTTCAAAATGCGGTTCTTCAAGTAGAACTTTGCATTGGCAAAGTGTGACTCTGCCTCGGTGAATGGCACATCATCAACAACTATCTTCTTCTCGACTTCACCCTCGTAGTATTTTGAACATTGATGGTAGGTAGATGGAACTACTTTATTCTCATGTATCCAAGGTTTTCCAAGCAAGACATTGTATGAAGTCTTCGCATCGATCACATGAAACCATGCACTTGATTGCATATCTTCAATGGTGATTCCAGCCTAATCGCGCCTATGGCTCTTTGCCCCCTTGGTTGAATCCTTGGATCACCACACGACTTTCTGAGAGTCCACTCATGGGAATACCAAGTTCTTTCATGGTGCGAAAGTTTCACCCAGTAAAAGATCGTCATTTGTGAACACAACCTTTTCCTCGCATGCGTTAACTTCTTGAGGAATAGACTCGATGAGCTTTTATGAAGATGGTGCCAATGGTAGGTCATCACTCTTTTCTTTCCCTTTATCAGAATTGCAACAAGAAGCCTCAATACCATCACGGGAAATCTTCAGGCAGAACCAGCATGGAAAAAACTCCTCCAAGGTCACTGGATGTCGTGGCTTTTGAGGGTGGTGCACCTCCACTTTTGCTTTCTTTGACTTTTAACTAGATTCCATCTCCTTGGTCTTTTTACCACCATTTTTCTTGTTGGTTGTTCTACTGATTCTTTTCGTGGGCTCCTTTTGTGGCGCCTACGACGAGTCACCAACGTCCAACATTCATCATCCTCAGGTTGATCGTCTTCAACTTTGTTGTTCTCCAGTAATTCTTCATCTTAACTTTCTTTAAAACTGCATAATTCGTCTGGACTGAATGAGCCAAATGTGATAAAGACTTGGTTTGCGCTTGCTTTCTCATCTTCAAGCACGATCTTCTTTTCACGAGCCAAGTCTATAACTTTATCCTTGAAGACAAAATACTTCTCCATAAGGTGGATCACAAGTCGATGATATTTGTAGTAATTTGGGTCATTAATTTTCCTAGCTTCATTTGGCCGCTTTATCTCCGGAAGCTCAATGAGATTTAACTCGAGGAGTTCTTCGAAAATGGCCGGCACATTACAATCCAGAAATGGGTACTCTTTCTCTTGCATTTCTTTTAGAGTTAACTTTCCACTTGGCTTATCTTGAAACAAAGTGGATTTCATAGTCTGCTTCTTGCTCACCTTCGTCGTGAACTTCATAGGTGATGTGTTGACATTCATAGCTTCTTTGTTTTCAGATCTTGGTACAACCTTGCTCCAATTTCTGACTTCTTGCTTGTCTTCCCTTTGCGAGGTTCATAGACGGGAAACCTTTCATTTCCAGCGGTGGCCATGCTCAATTCCATGCCATGGGCACGAGTTGCAAGTTCTTAAAATGTGCTAGGCTTGATACCTTTCAAGATGTAGTGCAATACCCAATGCATGCCTTGGATGCACATCTCTATGCTAGAAGCTTCATTAAGCATGTCTTTACAATTGAGGCTTGCATTCCTCTAATGATTGATAAAGTCGATAACTGGTTCACCCTTCCGTTGACGAGTATTTGTGAGTTCCACCATGCTCACAGTGCGCCTTGTGCTATAAAAGCGATTGGGGAACTCTTGCTCTAGTTGATCCCAGCTATCATTAGATCCTGCCTCGAGGTCTGTATAACAATCAAAAGCATTTTCTTTTAGCGAGCGGAAAAACTATTTGACGAGGCAATCTCCACAAGTCCCAGCATTGTTGTATGTCTCAACAAAGTGCGCCACATATTGATTTGGATTGACTTTACCATCAAACTGATGAAACTTTGGAGGTTGATAACCAGCAGGCATATTCAACATATCGATCCTTGCAGTGTACGACTTTTCTTGTAAGGTAGGACTTGGTAGCAACTTTGTACTTGCTTTTAATAGTTCCTTCAATGAACTCCTCCAGTTGATCGATTGGAATCATCCATTCATATGAGACAGGGATAGCCTTATCGGATTCAACTCGTCTTAGGGGGAGAATTACTATCTAGAACCTCTGGTAGTTTGCCAGGTGCATAGGTGGATTCTTCTTCCATCAAGATTCCCACTCTATTTGTTAGCTTGTCAATTCTAGTATCTTGATTTTGTATGCACTTGGTCAAGCCAGTGATTGCTTCCGTCAAGTTTGATAACTGCTCCTCCACAGATGAAGTGTTTTTCACCATGGCTTACATGATTGTTGTAGATGATGGGGAGTAGCATGGATTGTCACACAGATTGATTCTCGAATGGCTCACTGATGATAAAGAGAAAATCTCAACATAAGAAGATAATAAAATTAAGATAACTATTATAACAGTTTTGTAGCTTCATCTAGTATCCCAGCCAAAGAAAATTACTCCATTATGGAGAAAAGATAAAATAGAAAAATACTATTTCTACAATAAAAGAAATAACTTTTAAAACTAAAACAAAACCAATATTAAAGTTTGTGTTTTTTGCACAGGAATTGTTTTTTTCCACTGAAAGTTCATGCCTATTTATAAGAAATTATGCCCGTAAACTTCTCAGGGATGTCATCCTTGGATTGGGGATGACATCCCTAGATCTTGAATCAATTTCTTCTACGTGCTTCTTTCCACGGATGACATCCTTAGAACTGAGGATGACATCCTTGGATAGGGGATGCCATCCTTTGCCATTTTGCTATCTCTGCTTGAACACTCTTCTTTCTTCTCCTTTTTTTCATTTCTTTTCTTTTCCTGTAACATTTATTAATAATTTTGTACAAATATTGAACAAAAAGTCATATCCATAAATAAAATATTTGTTTATTTAATATAATATATGCCTAAAAAAATACATAATATATACTTATCAAATACCCCCATACTTGAAGTTTTCTCGTCCTCGAGCAAAGTAATAAAAAAAAAAATAGCGGCTAAATTTTTTAAAATAAAATTATGAGAACTTTCTGCAAACAAGAATATAACCAAGATCACGCCACGAGTTCAAATAATCTTTAATCATACTCATGTTCACTTATTGAGAACCAAAATTGTAATACTTTTTAATCCCAAGTGTGTCTCACCAAATGAAGAGAGATGCCCATAAATCACAATATATAAATACAAAACAAAGAAGGATATTAAAAAATTCGCTCACTCTCAACAAAGAAGTATCTCAAGCTACTGAAAATAACCATAAGCTTGACTATCATGTGATTCTCCACTAATATAGGAGTCTTTGAGTTGAAATCATGTAGTACTTTAATAAGGTTGTAATGTAGGTACAGGGACAGGTAAGATGCGTATGGATAAAGTGACTCAAGCCCCTTATAAGCATCACAATACTTTTAACAATTAAGTACAATTGTCTTCCTTCTTTCTAAAATAACTTAACCTCCCTTTTTTTCATTATCTCTCCATTCTATACTCTTTCATGGTTTTTCTTGTTTGTCTTTTTTTTTATAGTTGTCAAAATTCTCTTTGTTGCTATAAATTTTTTTTCACATGCAACAATTTATTTCTTTTAAAGTCGCATGACAACATTCTCAAAAGATAATTAAACCCAACAATCATCTGTCTCTTCCTTCCACTACAACTCCATCACACTCAGTTTTTTGTAATTTTAAAGCGCCGGAAAGGAGATAGGGTAAAAAAATAGATGTGACAATAAAAATAGGCTAATGGTTAAAGTATAGGCTATCAAGAAAACAAGGGATAATTTTTTTTAGGCTCAAGGGGGATGACAAGGGATAAATATAATTAAGACAGGTTAATTTAGGTAATAATTCAATAAGGAAGACCTAATTTCATTTCTCAACTCAAAAATCTACCTAGAATTTCCCCTCAAACCACATTCAAGACAAGTTCTAGATTTTCAAATAAGCAGGAGAACTTGACAACATAACCTGACAACACAATACACTTGGGATCAACAAATATTATAATTTTAATTACCAATAAAAAAATATGAGGTTGAAAAATTATTATAATTACAAAATCTCATTCTAAGAAAAATTAAGTTAATTAGCCGATTTATGTACTAAAAATTCTAGAAAGTGTTCAGTTCAAAATATTACAACCATGACAAAGAACTGAACAAAGAAATCCATGGAGATGTATAAAAGAAGTTATACTAAAAATATAAACATACACAAATATATATTTATCTACCCCCGTACTTAACTATTGTCATGTCCCGATGATAAATAATATAAAAGCAAGATGAGGTAAAGGGGCTCCCTTGAATTTTTTTCTTTCTTTTTTCTGGAGCTCGTGAACTCCAACCCCAATTCTGAATCACTCTTTCTTTTTCGCTCCTTGGGGTTCATCTTAGAGCGCATTTGGCCAAGAACATAACAAAATATTATTTTTTTCTCACATCCCGCTATTTCTTGGCCTTGTCTCGAGCGGGCAAATAATAGTACATGCTGATCCTTAACTTCATTCTGTAATTTTTCACGAGGATCATTCCATGCATTTTCCTGAAAGTCACCAATAACAAAATTCACAAATTCATAATGATCAAAAGAAATTGAAGAATGATGGCCATTGAAAATTTGGTTTGTGCGAATAACGACCTCTTCATTCTCATTTTCTTCCAACTTAATCAACTTATGTGAATAAGAAAATTGGAGTAAGCACTCATCACCTATTGAATTATTTTCAACCAAACCTTTACTGTCAGCCTTCTCGATTGGATTGGGATATTCATCATGAATGGTTGATTCTTTCTCACAAAGCTCAATTTTTTCATCAATTGGTCCATCCTCACAAGATGCAGTTTCGTTTAAAATCTCGCGACAAAAATTCAAGGATATTGCCATACTTACTAATTGATTTACTTTTATTGTTAGATCCATAATGGATTTATGATTCTGTGCATATTTTTTGTCGGTATTTTCTATGAAATTATGCACAGCTTTTTTCAAGTTTACATTCTCATGTTGAGGTGATTGACTCTCAATATTTTGATTCTTTTGTGAATATTGATTGCACTCCGGATTGCATTCATATTCACTAGAATCAATGGCCCTGCATGAACTAGAAACAACATTAGCTTGTTCATTCGATAAACCAAAAGAATAGAAATTACCGAGTTGGCATTCATGAGTAAGGTGACTTCCACCACAATATTCACATGTAATGGACCTTTGACCGATTTTATTAATTAATTGTTCGAGGTCATTCATTCTTCTAGAATCCGCATAGGAGAATATGTTACTTGTTTGGCATTCAAATTTTTGGTGGTTGCCTCCACAATAGTCACATTCGATGGTCTTTTGACAGTATTCTTCTACCAACTCAACAAACAGTTTACTTGGTTGATCGAAATTCATTTGAAAGAATGTGGAATGAGTTGACTTTCAGGATCCTCTTGTTTTGTTTTTTTCGGGTATGGTATTGCTCTCTAGTACTTGTCAGGCACTAGAAAATAAAAGACTTAAAGCTAAAGAAAAAAAATCTCAAAGTAGTAGTAAGACAATGAACCTGAAGTAGATGTTTACCAATCCTCGGCAACGGCGCCAAAAATTTGACGAGCTCTGGGCGTATATGATTTTTCTGCTCGCACTCTGTCAAATTATAGTAAAGTTTAAGATATCGTCCCACAGAGATTGGAACCACCTAGGCTACAGATTTGTATTGTCTTTGTCACTATTTGAGAGAACCAAATTGATGAAAGGGGTTGCTCTTAAAAATATAAAATAAAAGCAATAAATATTTTTTTTATTTTTATGAGAATAAAAATAGAGGTTGGAATACTTTGAATTAGCAATATAAAACCATTATAGTAAGATCAAAATCCTATTACTTATTTTCTTGTTTAATGAAATGATTGCTTATTTCTAATTCAACCAAATCACATAAAAGTAACCAATTAATAACACCTCTTTCGATTAGTGTAATCAATCGATTAACAGTGAAACAAAGACCTTGTTTAAAGAATGACCACTTATTTCTAAGACATCACTCCACTTACCAGTAATATATAAATAGCACCGCTCACGCTTAATGTTATTAATTTATTGACCGTCAGTGACATTAAACAATAATTGATGAATAACACCTCTTTCGATTAATGTAGTTAACCAATTAAAGTAATAGCTTCAAACAAGAATTATCTTAGTTGAGTGCACCAAGGGAGGAAAAATCTCTTTCGATTAGCCTTTTCTAAATCAATAAACTTGTTTAATTCTTTCTCTTCTCCCGAATAAGAAACCAAATAACAAGATAATGATTTCAGTAAATGATATAATTATATCAAATAATAAAAATAATCAACATCAAATACCTTGGTGTATAATGATGATAAAGAGAAAATCTCAACATAAGAAGATAATAAAATTAAGATAACTATTATAACACTTTTATAACTTCATCTAGTATTCCAACCAAAGAAAATTACTCCATTATGGAGAAAAGATAAAATAGAAAAATACTATTCCTACAATAAAATAAATAACTTTTAAAACTAAAGCTAAAACAAAAAAAATATTAAAGTTTGTGTTCTTTGCACAGGAATTATTTTTTTCCACTGAAAATTCATGCCTATTTATAGGAAATTATGCCCGTAAACTTCTCAGGGATGTCATCCTTGGATTGGGGATGACATCCCTAACTCTTGAATCAATTTCTTCTACGTGCTTCTTTCCACGGATGACATCCTTAGAGCTGAGGATGACATACTTGGATAGGGGATGCCATCCTTTGCCATTTTGCTATCTCTGCTTGAACACTCTTCTTTCTTCTGCTTTTTTTCATTTTTTTTCTTTTCCTGTAACATTTATTATTAATTTGTACAAATATTGAACAAAAAGTCATATCCATAAATAAAATATTTGTTTATTTAATATAATATATGCCTAAAAACATACATAATATGTACTTATCACTCACGCTACGCGGTGTAAGAGGGGAGGATCCATCACTTGAAGCATCATCATCTTCCTTCACATCAGAATTCTTGGATCCGGAGAGGTCAAGCAAAGCAAGAGTTTTCTTGATCTTTTTAGCAACATTGCTTCCTCCTTCGGGTACGTTTGTGGAAGATCCTATTCCTTTTGAGGATGAACATCTGAAAACAGGGGTTGATGCGGACGGCGCTAGGGGTGCTTGTTGTCCTAACTAGCTTGCTTTGCTCCTCGTAACTGGTCCAAAGCTTCCAAAGATAACATCGAGGATGCTTTCCACATCAGCATAGAACCTGGAATTAGTAGCCTTGGCGGAAGTTGAACTGGAGTTGATTTTCTTGGAATCCATTTCGTTGTTCTTGAACTTTGGTGATTGAAAAGTTGGGATGAGAGGTAGAGATTGTCCCACTGGGCGTGCCAAAATTTCTAGACAATAAATTGTGTCGTGAAAATAAAATCAAGACCGAAAAATATCGCAACAATCTTAGAATTTGATTTCAAATATTTGAGTGTACAATCTCTATGAATCCTCTGATTCTTCTTTCCAATAGTAAATAAATTCAAGGGCCTTTGAGATTGATCTTGAATCTATATTTGTTGTCACGAACGATGAACTTTAATTCAACTAGCACGAACTTTGGTTTGAACTCGCACTCCTTGAACCTTGATTTGCTCTTCGTTCTTGAGCTTGAACTTGATTTCTTGACTTGAACTTGAACTTGATTGCTTGAATTTTTTGAAACTTGTAGAGAAATTTGCGGCGTTTGATCTACGAGCTCTCTCTTGCTTCTTGTTATAACTTCTAGTGTCTTTTCTGAGTTATGAAGACCCATATTTATAGTTGTGGAATGGAGGAGTTGTGATAAGAACAAACTCTTTACGACCAATCAAATTGAAGTGTGACACTGCCGCATTTGATTGGCCAGAATATGTCACTTGCACACGTGGCGCTGTTTCATTGGCCCTTTAATTTGACTTGACATGTCTTGTTATTTTGACACATCGCACGATCTTATTGGCTCTTCCGTTTGACTTGGCGCGCCACATCATTTCACGTGTGGCACTAAATCGGGCCTTTAGGAAGATAATATCTTGGGCTTAATAAAATGGGCTCATCATTTGTAGCCCAATTAAATGGGCTAGCTCAATGGATTAAGACTTATTTATTTAATTCATATATATTAGACTTATATAATTAACCCAATTATATTAGCCCAATAAATTTATTTGAACTAATATATCTTAAATTTAAAATATAGTCCAAATTATTTTACGGATTTAATTTCAATAAAATTTATATACCTATAGTACCATTTTGAAAAATACTTTAAACAAAATACTTTTAAAAATAAGTAGTTTTTGACAGCTTGCCAAACACGCTCTAAAAAGTGAGAAAAAGGTGATAATATGACCAGAATTCTTAAAACTTTTCATTTAGTATCGTGACACACAGACCAATTAACATGGCATTTCACTTAGTATCGTTACATACAGACGAATTAACATGGTATTTCATTTAGTATCGTGACATATAGCTTGTTCAATGTTCATAAATACGTGTGGCCGCCAACGAGCCACGATAAAAGCTTCAGAGTGTAAATTAGAAAAGAAATAAAATGTTACGACATTTTTGTTACCTGGGGAAAAAAAAAGAATGAGAAACTAAAAAGTTAAGAAAAAATTAAACAGTTGGAGAAAAAGGGAAAAATAAAAGAAGAAAAATGCAAGGGGGGCTATGTTTTTCTCGTTTACTAAATACTGGTATATTAGGACGCTCCAAATTAAAGTCACATTGCAGCCGGTAGAGTGTGATTAAAGCAAAGCCAGTGGCGGCCGGTCATGAATTAAAAAGAAAATGAGTGGCTATACCCACTGCTCTGAAAGTGGAGGAAAAGAACATTGAGTTGGATAGCGTTATCCCCAAGAGTGTAAAGAGTCATATTTCTTTACAAGTAGAAAAGAGTTATGTTCTCGTTAGCTTAATTAGTGGAGGATTAAAAGCAAAATTTAACGAACTTAACTAACGAAAAGGTCATACGAAAAGTTAATCCAATCAATTAGCTTCAGAAGTCCGATGAATAAACCGAAAATAGTAGTAGATGATAGTATTATACATGGATAATCAGCTTAAGAGGTACAAATGCTACAAGTGCTTTTTGTTACCCAAAGGAACTTACAGGGTTCCAAAATTGCGTGAATCTTTGGCTTTTAACGTGTCACAGCTGTGAAACTATTCCGCATCTCAGCCTTTTCTTGTCAGCAAATAGCTCGAGGTATGGGCATCATTTATTAGTGATGATAAAAGGTGTGAATCAAAGGCGCTGCTTTTTCCACCTTCGCTACCTCATTGGCTTCGCTTGCGCCTTACATTCTTTCGATAGGATTGAATAGCTGAGTGGTCACCGCCCACGTTCTACTGCATGTCATAGATCACAAAGTTATTACCTACATCGCATGGACAGTTAATATGAGTTGACATATATGTGTATTTAATGCGAATTTATCAAGATATATTAAAAGAACTTATATACGGTGCAAAAATAAAACTATTCCTTATATTATCATGTGAGTTTCTACTGCTCTATAAATTATTTACCATATTTTGCCGTTGCCAATATAATATATACACTTGCTATAAATTAAACACAAACAAATATAACTTGTTTATTTGATACATAACGGTATACGGTAGAAATCGAGGCTACCCAATTTTACTATTTGGTCGAGATATAAATGTTACGTCGAAGGGCTGGGATATCGAGTCCGAAATCGAGGCCTCTTTTCAGATCGAGGTCAACGTCGATCGAGGCCTGAAAGAGACATATTCTAAGTAATATCGACATAGCTTTATAACGGAAAGGGCGAGATATTCACGATTGGCCGAGAATCGTGGCGTGAATCTCGGAACGGATCAAATCTGTAACGGTTAATCAGTTGTTGACATGATTTAATGTAATTAAAAGTATACCTTAATTAGGACTCCTCTACTCTATAAAGAGGAATTTCATTCATTTGTAATGATCATTGCTCACTGAGAAAAATATATATAACCATTTCTTTCTTACTTATTGCTCTATTTACTGTTCATCTGAGTTGGTTTATTCTTTACTGTTCAAACTATATCACCTCGAGGCTACTTCAATTCGAGGTCGAGGTCGAGGCCTTTGCTTACACACTGGTTTGATTTATTTTACAGTCTAATTCATATATTTATTTTCTTGTTTATCAATTGGTATTGAACGAAATCACATATCCTTAGATCCACAATATAAGTTTAATTGTTATCCAAATTTGAGGGTCAACAGTTTGGCACCCACTGTGGGGCTAAGGATAATAGTGATTATTCAATGTTGATTCCGATAACACACACTATTTTACGCTTGTTCTTGTCAAGTATTTTTGCTTTCAGGTTATAACATGTCAAACGCACCCACACATGGTGACAAAGGCCTTGAATTTCACGGGGGAAACGACAAGTAATTGCTCTAGGAGTCGAGGTGCCACAAACTGATCTCGGGGGAGCACTGGTTGCCAACCCAGTCGACGTCAGTTCGCATGTTGCTTTAAATGCATACCTGGGGGCAGACCCCGAAGGGAGTGTACGTAGAGATGGCCAATCTGGTGGCCAAGGTGCACAGGGCAGAGGATATGGAGGAGTTAGTCTCCAGGTAATATTCGAAATGCCACAGGCTCAGCAAGCCACGATTGCACAGCCACGAAATCAAAATAGAACTCCGAGTGGGGTCGAACCAGAAGCCACCCGCCGTGCCGAGCCAGCACCGGAGAGGTCGAATAACAATGAATCGGGGACCGATAACATCACGTCAACTGAAGATAAATTTGATCGAATATGCGGCGGTGACTTGGGTCGATGTATATAATCGGTACCAATCGAAGATCGAGGTCGAGGATGACCAATTAAGAACTCCTTCCAGTTCAGTGTATTTAAACAGGTCCACAGATAAAAATCAGAGAGACATCGACAGGGAGCCACGGTCGAGCATAGACCGATATCAATCGTACATCGCAGATCGTAGGAACAGCGGCACGGGACGCAATTCTGCTCGTAATGATCGAAGAAGTGATCAAGGATAGAATTCTTGGGGACTTATGAGCAAAAGTAGTTTTGATAAGTATGTCGATCCTACAGAGGCACCTCGATTATCGGAATATAATTTTAGCATCGACGCATCGGGCATTGTATCGGCAATTGGAAGAATCAAAGATATTAGATGTCCCAGACCCATACAGACTGATCCTTCCCAAAGAAATCCCAATTTAATGTGTAAATATCATGGCACGCATGGTCACAGGATCGAGGATTGCATGCAATTAAGAGAGGAGGTAGTATGTCTGTTCAACAAGGGAAACCTTTTAGAGTTACTAAGTGATCGAGCCAAGAATTATTTCAAATAAAGGGAAGCCAATAGGAAAAATGAACAGGAGGAGCCGCAACATGTAATCCATATAATCGTCGGCGAGGTCGATATTCATAAGGGCCCATATTCAAACACACTAAGGTATCGGTTACTAAGGAGAAACAAACCCGAGATTATGTGCCAGAAGGCACCGTATCATTCAACGACGAGGAAGCGGAAGGAATTTCTCAACCTCACAACGACGCTCTAGTAATTTCTATCTTATTGAATAAAGTTCAAGTTTAGCGTGTTTTAGTGGATCCAGGTAGCTTGGAAAATATCACCCGATCAAGGGTCGTAGAGCAGCTCAGCCAACAAGATCAAATCGTGCCCGCATCTCGGGTCTTGAACGGTTTCAATATGGCCAGCGAGATAACCAAAGAAGAGATCATCCTACTGGTGAATGTGGCTGGAACTATCCAAGATACCAAGTTCCACGTAATTGAAAGCGACATGAGGTACAATGCCCTACTCGGGAGGCCCTGGATTCACAATATGAGGGCAGTCCCGTCGACTCTCCACCAAATGATGAAATTCCCGATGTCGGACGGAATGAATATAATATATGGGGAGCAGCACGTTGCAAAGGAAATGTTTGCGGTCGATGAGGTAATACCGATATCGGCACTATTAACATCGTAAGGATCAGACATCAAAGGTAAACAAGAAGCCAAATAACAATCATAGTCGCCGACCTCGACTGAATCGGGAAAGCAGGAAATAGAGAGAGAGAGAGAGAGAGAGAGAGAGAGAGAGAGAAAGACGAAGATTATTAGACCCCTCGAACTTTCGTTGTTCCTGAAGACTCCAACGCCACCAAATCAACGGTTGAAGAGCTGGAACATATTATTATTGATCGAGTACCTGCATTATCGAAAGGTATACATGGGAACGAGGTTAACCCCTGAACTCAGGAAAAAAGCTCATTAAGTTTCTTATTGATAACATAGATTGTTTTTCTTGGTACCACTTAGACATTACATGGATCCCGCCAGAGATAACAACACATCGATTGAGTTTGGACCCAAAGTTCAGGCCAGTGAAACAAAAGAGAAGGCCCCAGTCCGAGGTAAAACATGCATTCATCAATAACGAGGTAACTAAAAAATGGAAAGCTCCTATCGGGCCCTAAAGAATCGAGGGCTCTACGAACAAAAGTTGCTCGATTCACATTGGTTGAGGATAGAACATTGTACAGGAGGATGTTCGATGGACTGTTAGCAGTATTCTTGGGACCAGGGGACAACGATTATGTCCTATGAGAAGTTCATTAAGGTACTTGTGGGAGCAACTCCGGTGCCGAATCACTAGTTTTCAAAACCATCAGAGCAGGATATTATTGGGATAGTATGGAAAAGGACACTAAGGAGTTTGTTCGAAAATGTGATAAGTGTCAAAGGTATGCGCCGATGATCCACCAGCCCGGAGAACAACTTCATTAGGTCGTATCCCCATGGCCATTCATGAAATGGGGGATGGATATCGCTTCCCCCTGCCATCGGCCCCAGGTAAATCTAAATTCATTTTGTTTATGAGTGACTATTTCTCTAAGTGGGTTGAAGCACAGGCCTTTGAGAAAGTCAGAGAAAAAGTAGTTATAGACTTCATCTGGGATCACATCGTATGCTGATTTGGGATACCTGCCGAGATTGTATGTGACAATGGAAAGCAATTCATTGGCAGAAAGGTAACAAAGTTTCTCGAAGATCACAAAACAAAGAGAATCTTATCGACACAATATCATCCTAGCAGAAATGGGCAAGCCGAATCGACGAACAAAACCATCATTCAGAATCTGAAGAAAAGGTTGAACGACGCCAAAGGAAAGTGGAGAAAAATTCTACCTGAAGTCCTTTGGGCATATCAAACAACATCGAAGTCCAGCACGAGGGCAACCCCATTTTCCTTAGTATATGGATCTTAAGCCTTGATTCCAGTCGAAGTCGAGGAACCTAGTGCCAGATTTTGACACACAACAGAAGAATCAAATCACGAGGCTAAGATTACTAGCCTCGAGCTATTGTATAAAAAATGAGAAGCCGCCCTCGTCCGAATGGCCGCACAAAAACAACGCATCGAAAGGTATTATAATCGAAGGAGTAACCTTCGCCACTTCAAAATCGAGGACTTGGTCCTGAGGAAAGTCACCATCCACACTCGAGACCCTAATGAAGGAAAACTCAGCCCAAATTGGGAAGGGGCTTATCAAGTCCTCGACATCGTTGGGAAGGGGCTTATCAAGTCCTCGACATCGTCGGAAAGGGATCTTACAAGTTAGGCACGATAAACGACGAGAAACTACCAAATAATTGGAACATCTCACTCCTCAAGTGATATTATTATTAAGGTATGACCTTCTCCTTTTTCATTTACATTTTACACTAACTTATTTTTAGGCGTCCGATAAAAGGAATCGAAGTTATCATCGGGCAGAAAGATATTAGGACCCTAAAGTACGCGTTGAACTCTTTTTCCCTTCGACCAATTTTTATCCCAAATAGGTTTTTTCGGCAAGGTTTTTAACAAAGCAACCATTGTTCGTGTTGACTAAGAGTATCTGAGGTCTCCTTACAATCAACCTCGAATACAGGAGGTCATCACCCTCAGATGTTTTATTTTCAAGGAAAAATACTTCATGTCAAAAGGGCCTCGATAGGAAACCTTTGTAATGGGTCAATCGGTCGAATGAACCGTGTCCGTATAGATTAGTCGAGCCCCAATGGAAAAACATGTACGCATGTATGAACTATTCAAAGAAGTACTTTTCCTTATCAAATATCTTTTGCCTCAACAAAAGTTTTCTACTTTACAAGCTCTATACTTATGCTTTTCTATGAAAAATGTCTCAAGGTCCGAAGTACAATTACACTTTGAAAGATCAACCCCCTACTTGGCGACTGCCGTCGAAAATCAACATGTTCAAATTATCTAAACTCAAAACCATAAGACCTCAAAGAGGCACCCCTCGATTTATAGGCCAAGGTCATCATTCTCAGGGACTAATACTTTGAACAGGTTCGAAGTGTTATTGGGAAATAAACCCAAGAGGCATACCCAAAGGCTACGGCCAAATTAACACGGCTCGGAGACTTCCGAATCCCGCAATAAAAATAGACCTTCGAATTCTTTGAACACCGGTTAAAAAAGGCTACCCTCGACAAAATAATCAAAGGGCTTCGATGATAAATGCCGTTGAAAAACCTTAAGAGGTATCGAATTATTCAAATACAAACTTGTGCTAAGGCATAAAAGAAAAGGGGTTTCTATCAATATTAAACCCTCAAAAATCCAATGGATAGAAAATTCATGCTAAGGCATAACAAAATTTTACATAAAGTCTTGAAGCCGAAAAAGGGGAAAACCCATTCTTTTTAAGTCCATATCGACCCTATTCAAAGAGCCTAAGGGTCGTTGATTTTAGAGTTCGAGAATACGTTCTCACTCAATTTGGACCTAAGGGTCATCGCATCTTAAAGTTCTAGAGTACGTTCTCACTCGAATTGAACCTGAGGATTTCACTACTTCGAGCTCGAGTAAAAACTCCTTCAACCGCAGTTCGGGAATCCGTTTTCGCTCGATAAAAACCTAAGGTTCTATTTCTTCGATTTCAATTTTTATTCAAAATATACTATAAGAACAATATTACTATGACTGCGGTCAAGTTGCCCAAAACTGAAGACTCTAACATATTATTCAAGGCACAAAATGTGCTAAAAAATTTTACAAGGCACTGAGCAAGGTTGGAGATAAAATTTGAGAAGGAATTCAAAAGGGAAATGTCGTTATATACTTGAACAAAAATATGTACAAAGGACCGAAAAAGGTGTTACAAAAAAGAAAAGAAAAAATACAAGTCCTAACTATGCTCAGAGGCCACATTTTCCTCGAGGGCAGCTTCTTCGTCGGGCTCCTCACCTTTATCGAATCTGCTCTTGCTTCCTTCATCTTTGTCTTCATCATCGGAGGAGGCCAACAACCTGGCATCGACTTCGAACATCTTAGTTTTAGTTATCTCCTTGGAAAGGTCAAAGCCTCGAGCATGAATTCCTCGAGGGTCTCCCTCCGAGATTGGCACTTAGCTAGCTCGGTAATCCATTACTCTCGATTGGTGGACTCCCTCAGCTGAGTTTGAGCAGCCTCGGCATCAGGAAAGTATATGGCTATTGACTTATCAGCCTAGGCATTTGCCTTTTCGACCTCAGCTTGGGCCTCAACAAGTCCGGCCTCGAGCTCTTCGATTCTTTTGGCCTGAGTCGAGCTCTTCTCCTTAGCACTTCGAAGTTGAACTTTGGCCGATGACAGTTGGGCCAAAACAACTTCTTTCTCCGCAGCAAGGCGGTCCATGACCTCTTTCCGCCAATGGCAGTAAGCTTTAACCTGATCGACTTCCCCTCGAAACAACTTGATCTTCTCAATGTTTTGTTGTAACTGAGACATCTTCTCAACTTGATCAAGTCCGTACTTTTTCAAAAGGACAGTTCCCTGCTCGTTCAGCTTGGTCTCCTCCTTACGAGCCTTGGCCAAGTCGGCTCGAAGGTCCTTGAGATCTTTATCCTTTTTCCCACGGAGGAGCTTAAAGGCATTTCTCTCCTCCGAAGTCTTATGGAGCTCGGCCTCACATTGGCTCAGATTGGCCCGAGACTTGGAAAAAGCCTATATGGGAAGAAAATAAGTTAGACCGAAGGAAGGAAAAGAAAAAGAGAATTACAACAATTAATACTTACTCAAGATAGAAGACAATTGGCCTCTTCAAAGAGGGTGGACGCATCATTAAGGTTAGAGGCATCATCGACCCCGGTAAAGCAATCCCGAAAGGGATCCTCTTCACTAGAAACTCCGTCTATATCGGGGGTCCTCATGGACCAAGCCTATCTTATTGCCTCCTCGGAGTAAGCCGATAGAGAGCGAATGACCTGCTGTCACTGCCCCGAGCGAATCACTCATGGCGCTCTGTTCGGCTCTCGGGGTCTCTGAACCGGCCCCCTTCGGTACATTTATTGATGGTCGAGGGACGATCTCGACCTCAGGCGATTCGGGGTCTTCACCCGAATTTTTCTTTGAAGCCTCCTCATCATGAGGCTTGATCTCAGCAACCGCCTCTGGTTTTGAAGGTTTGGCGGCCTCGGCAGTCTTCCTGGGTCGAACCACCAACGCCGAGGCGTCACCTTCTTCTTCTTCTTCTTCTTCTCTCAACCTTTGGACCGAGTCCATGGTGAGAGCGATGGCCTTCCTTCTAGTCCTTAGAGCTTTGGGTTTGGGGTCCTTATACAACGAGACCCCCTTCTTCTTCTTATCTTTCCCCGGTTTTGGAACCGGGGACTTAGTCTACTCCTCGCCGCTTAGAGGCCTCAAAATCGCGTCTTTGTTCAGGCCTGCAAAAAAGGAAACTTAGTGAGAAAAATAAGCATGATTGGCACCTCAGAAATAAGGAAGAAAAACTCACCGTGATTCTTTGCCTCCCATTTGCCCTTTACCAAGTCACGCCAACATCGCTCGACATGAGGAAGTCGAGGCCAACTTCCGAACCCAATCACCGAGGTTAGGAACAACTCGAGGCATCCAGGCAACCGATGCATCACAAACGAAAATGTTAGATGAAGCAAAAATAGGAACATGGTAATTGACGAGTGAAGTGTTACTTACACTCGGGGTTCCACTTCTCGGGGAATGACATTTCTTTCTTTGGGATCAGGTCCTTACCCGAACAAACCGACTCATCCACCCTCGGTCCTTGTCCTCGTCGATACTCGAGAATAGAGCTTTAGTTGCTGGATGTTGAAGCTTGATCAACCCTCGAAAGATCTGGGGTTGATATAATCGCATGAGATGGTTGAGAGTGAACGGCAACCCCTCGACCTTGATGGAAAAGAATCGGAGCATGATCATGATGCGCCATAAAAAAGGGGCGAACATGGCCGGGGGTCATCTGGTACCTCTTACTGAAACCAACGATAACTGGATTCGAAGGGAACCAACGTGAAAGGGTAAGTGTAAACACTTAGAAACCCATCCACGTGGATGGTAATACTCTCTTCAGAGCAGGGATCTACAACAACTTCATCCCCCCAGTTGCAATCCCTTTTACCGCCTCGAGGTGCCTCGCTGTTATCGAGCAGGTGTATCTTAACACGTGCTCACATCGGGCAGGGACCGATGGAGGGTTCTCAACTTTAAAGTCGGACTTTAAAATGCACGGGCCAGGAACATACTCACTAAGGTGTGGTTCCACCGGCGTTTTATCACCGACCGACCGGGAAGAAGAAGATGAAGCTTTCTCCTTTTGCGAAACAGTTTTGGAAGTTTTCGTCATTGATTAAGCGGAAAGTGTTGAAATTTGGTGGTTTGAAACTAACAAGGTTGGCTCAACGAGGGATGAAAGGGAGGATATGGAGAGAGTTTAAAATTTGGGAGAATTTATAAAGATGAAAGTAAAAGTTTTGGTCTAACAAACGAGTCCATACTTATAGAACTACGACGACGGTTCGACGGCGCTAGTGGCCGACCGCCCATTGACGCGCATTAATGGTTTGGGGAACTGTACCGACGAGACGTTTCAGTCACTTCCATTGCTCACGTCACGAGGATGACATCACTGTTTATCGAGGTCATAAAAAATCGAGGCTCAAGTCGTTTCTTATCATTTTATTCTAAGAAATAAGGGGAATATCTGTATGCGGTAGAAATCGGGTCTACCCGATTTCACTATTTAGTTGAGATAGGAATGTTACGTCGAAGGACTAGGATGCCGAGTCCAAAATCGAGGCCTCTTTCCAGATCGAGGTCAACGTCAATCGAGGCCACAAAGAGACAGATTCTGAGTAATATCAGCATAACTTTATAACGAAAAGGGCGAGATATCCACGAATCGTGGCGTGAATCTCGGAACGGATCAAATCTATAACGGTTAATATATTATTGACATGATTTCCTACTGTAATTAGAAGTATACCTTCATTAGGACTCCTCTACTAAATAAAGAGGAATTTCATTCATCTGTAATGATCATTGCTCACTTAGAAAAATATACAACCATTTCCTTCTTGCTTATTGCTCTATTTACTGTTCATCTGAGTTGCTTTATTTTTTTACTGTTGTAACTATATCACCTCGAGGATACTTCAATTCGAGGTCGAAGCCTTTGCTTACACACTGATTTGATTTATTTTACAGTCTAGTTCATATATTGGTTTTCTCTTTTATCAATTGGTATTGGACGAAATCACATATATATCATTTAAATCATAATATAAGTTTAATTGTAATTCAAATTTTAAGGTAAACAATAACTTAAGTGATTTTACCGAGTTAGCATGCTTTACTTTTGTTAATTTGCTACTATATATCTCTCATAAGTACATGTGATTATGATTTGCCACATGTAATGATACTAATTTAGTCACAGTCATACGAAAAGCAAAAAACAATAAGTCTCACGTTTTGCCTTTAATTTAGACATAAATTGTCACTTAAGATCTGCTCAAATATTATGCGTATGATGTGCTCTATTATACGTCATGAAATTCTGTTATGTGTTTCATCAACAAGAATATGCACTGCACACAATATTATTATGTAAAAAAAAATACAAATTGATAATGTAAAAGAAGATATAGAGCAAGTATCAATTTTTTTGAAAACCTATGGCATGTAAAATCCAAATGGATATAGATTATAGCTTATCTTATCTTAGAGGGCAGGTGTGGGCGGCTGTGCCTTACTGTTCATGAGCTTCTGGATTCTACTTTATGAAGAGAGGTTTGTTGTACCAACTTGCAGCCGTTAAGTTGGCTTTCAATTTACCCCTCTATCTTTCTAGCTTTTTACCTAAATTGCCAAACTAGTAGAACAATAGGGAGAAAAAAGAAATGGTGGTAGTTCGACCAAAACGACAAGGAACTAAATACTTTAATCGTGTCGTGGATTCTTTTTGTGGCTGAGCGATATGATACGTCAGGTTGGCGCACACAATGGCCTTTACTTCGATATTAAAGCTATGTTGCTGCCTTTACCATCTTTTTACTGCCACCAGATGCACTTTTCTCATGAGCTCAAAATTGCTCATTACTGCAGTGCTTGTCTTTTAAACAAAAATCACGTGGTATGAGAAATTTACTACTCCCATTAATTTATATTTGCATAGCATTTGACCCTATATGTAGTTATATATTTTTGTTGCACAATTCAAATTTGATATTGCCCGTTAAAGATGAAAATGGTCATCTATTCCACAGTGAGTGACAGATTCAAAACTTTTACTTTATGAATATAAATTTATAATTCTATCACATTTCATTTAATTTAATGAGTTCAAAATTTATTATTACATGTTAAATAATTTTTACTTATGAACAAAAGGTATATATTTAAATGAACTCGTAGCCTCTATACTCCGAGGCGGAGCTATAGCTTATGTTGAAGAGTCATCGGACCCCGTATACTTCGGCATAAATTATGTATAAGTATACATGTATACCTTAAAAATGATCAATTTAAATCACTAGACACCTATAACACTAAAAGCCTTTAGTGGGCACCATTTGAACCGAATATTTTGTTCTCGTGCATTAAATTCCTAGGTTCTACACTAGATATACGCCTGTTACGATACCGTAATGCTTTGTCACTCATATTAAATGGATCCTTAAGTTTAACTATATAACAAAACTTATGATTTGTGATTGGGGGAAAGCCTTTCACATAATATCTATTTGACTTTTATTGTTCCTCTCTCTCTCCTTGCTTTAATGTAATTAAGGAATTAAAAAGAAAGACTCCACGGGGTTTAAATTAACTGTTACGTAGCTAGTAGCTTTAATATTTAATGTTACTTTATTTATTCATATGTTTAAAATCAAACGGTCTTAATCATTAGTATTTAGATCTTTATACACATCTTAATATTCAGAAGTGTATTCAGATTCAAATATTTAATCTTAATAAACATCTTGATATTTAGATGTTTATTCAAATTCAGACGTCTTAATCTTAAAAAAACAAATGAGGACTCGAATGAAATTTGATGAGTTGACTTGGTATAAAGTAAACTCACAAGACTTTGCTTCTAGTTAAATTTTAGTTGGACTTTTATACCTGAATATACAACATACATAAACCATGTGAACATAGATTTGGTCTTACTTTCACATTTGGAAGATAGTTTTAGAACTTAATATATGATACTTAATTAGTAGAATTAACAAAAGGTAGAATGTATGTGATTTGTGAACGTTTTGAAGAAACTATGTATGCTCAGGAAACAAAAACGATGAGTTCCAACAATATGAGAAAATGAAAAATATATGCACATTCAACGCATTTGCCGAGAAGCTTAAGGACGTTATGTATTAATTACCTAATGTGAAATGTGAATGCACAAGACTTTGCTTAATTGCTTTTAGTTATTTTAGTTTGACTTTTAAATCAAAATAGAAAATACAATATTCTAACAATGTGAACATACAATTTGTTCTTAGTTTCACATTTGTGAGCACATTGGAAAAACTGCAATCACGCAAAGACTTGCCATGTCTTCCTTAGGCTTAGTTTAAAGACCAGAATTGACCTCTCAAACAGATTTTAAATACCCTCTCCGGTTCACAATGAGTGATTAATTTATTTTTGACATAATTATTAAAAAAAACCAAAATTTATATAAAAATATCTACTATGACTAAATTATACTTAATTAAATATTTAATGTGAAGAGTAAATTTCTTTTAGGAATATATACATAGGGATTATTCTATAAAAATAAATTAATTTTTTTTTTAATTATATAATTGAATACTTATTTTAAATTAAATAAAAAAAGAAATTGATTACTTATTGTGTACGATAGGGAGTAGTAGTGAAGCACTTTACTCGGTAAAGGTTTAAAACGCGGCCCGCTCCGCGGTCCCTTACGCAAACAGTAAACGCGCCGCAATTTGAAGTGAAAGCAGAGCATTATGATTGGTCAGGTATTGCGTAGCGGTGTTAGCGCAATTAAAGGCACATGCTCACGTGTATTCATGTGGACGGCTTTTTTTAGAGCTAAAGAAACGCCGCCCGCAGTCGGCCAAAGCTGTTAATTCCCCTCCTTTTGCCACGTGGTTCACTCTCCACTTAATATTTCTTGCCTCAAGCTTAGAGGAAGAGGCAAATTATATTCGATCACTTAAAAACTGTAACTAAATTAAGTATCTATAAAAATTATCTTATTAGTTTAAAATTATGTAGAATATCGCCTATAATATGTCAAAATATACTTATCTGATAAATATTTTTAACACTATTGAAGTATATTAGTTGAATCCAACCATAACTGTAGAGCTGGATTTAACCTTATGGGTTCAATTTTAATGATTTTTAGCATTGAACTCAAAATAATTTTTTAAGTTATGAGTTTATATTTTATACTATTAATTTCAATGTTAGTAAATTTTATATATAAATTTATAATTTAATAAAAAGAATTATTGATTTAATTGAACCCGTACAACATTCGCCTCTAACCACAAGAAAATGACTTAAAAATGGAAAGTACCAAAAGGGAAATACACTGCTGTTGTAGGACAAATAATACAATAAAGATTCTTTGTACACAAGGACAATGCCCAATAAAGACCTCGGCCAATGACCATCAACTACTTAGCTGCATTTGTAGGCAAAATTTTTTGAGCATATAAATATACCAACCAAGCACACTTTTTTTCATTAGAATCCACACCACCCACACACCAAACTCCTCCTCATCTCTTCTTGCTCTCTTTCAATGGAGTGGACTAGGGGTCCTATTATTGGTCGTGGCTCTTCTGCCACCGTTTCCCTCGCTACCAATTCCTCAGGGGAGCTCTTTGCTGTTAAATCCACTGAGCTATCTTGTTCTAACATGTTACAAAGAGAATACTCTCTAATTTCTCAGCTCAATTCACCATTTTTAGTCAAGTGCTTTGGCTTTGACATCACTAGTGAGCAAAATAAGGCCATGTACAACATGTTCATGGAGTATATACCAGGTGGCACGCTTTCTGATTTGATCAAGAAACAAGGAGGTTCCTTGAATGAGTCGGTGATAAAATTTTACGCGCAACAAATTCTACAGGGCTTGGATTATCTTCACTCAATTGGGGTTGTACATTGTGACATCAAGGGCCAGAACATTTTAATTGGTCAAGATGGTATCAAGATTGCAGATTTAGGATGTGGGAAATTGCTAAGAGATGAAAATTCTGCGAATTCTGGAATTTCCGGCACACCGGCTTTTATGGCACCTGAAGTTGCTCGTGGCGAAGAACAAAGATTTGCTGCTGATATTTGGGCTCTTGGGTGTATTATTATTGAAATGGCTACAGGGTCACCTCCTTGGGCTGATATGAAGGATCCTGTTTCTGCTCTGTATAGAATTGGTTATTCAGGGGATGTGCCCCAATTCCCAAATTGTTTATCCAACGATGCCAGAGAATTTTTGGCCAAGTGTTTGAAAAAAGACCCAAAAGATCGTTGGACGGCTAAACAACTTCTTCAACACCCATTTTTGCTATCTTTTGGGTCTAATTGTTTGAAAGTTGAAGAGTTGAAAAGGGGTTCTCCCACTAGTATTTTGGATCAAGGCTTTTGGAATTCGTTTGAGGTGATGGAAATGGAATCTTCTTCATTGGAATCAAGGGTCACCGTTAAATCCCCTGCAGATAGGATCAAACGGCTGATGGGTGATGAGGGAATATCAGGTTCTATGAAACCTGATTTGGTTGAGGAAGAAAGTTGGGTGACAGTTAGATGCAATGATACAGAAGAAAGTTCGATAATTTCAGAGCAAAATTGCGAGTTGATCCAAGATTTTGAAGAATTGTTGGATATGGAAACATCTGTGTCTACAATTCTTTCTGATCATGAAGCTACTTTGATTGATTGCATTAACGATGAGATAATTAGCATTTTTTATACCAGTAATAATAGGATTAATTTGATGATGTCTCCTGAGAGTGTAGGAGACGTTTTTGTATCTAAGTTTAATGGTTCTGAAATAAAAAAGATGAAATTTTATTGTCCAATTGAAATTCTTTTGCTGTTCAATTTCTCCTATGAACTACAATTTCATTTGCTCCCTCTCAATGGTTGGGTGTTCTATTTTTACCTCTTCGCATTGTGCTCTCATTACATACAAAAAAGGAGAAAGGTATATTCTAGAAGAATCTTTCGTCTCGTGAAAGACTTCATATTAAACACTATTTAGGCAAAAAAAAAAAAAAAAAAATTAGGCTATCATATCATTAACAAGCCAGCTCAGGAAATGTCAGTATGCATTAGTTTGTACTTTGAAGCATGAAAATTGGAAAAGATTGTAATGACATGTCATAAGCGATATTTAATTGTATTCTAACTACCACTTCTCTTTTATAGTTAAATAGGTTAGAGTTACTATAGGTAGTTATAAACTATCTTGATACCCCTCCGGGTTAGGGGTAAAATCTGCTTACAGTCTATCCTCCCCGGACCTCATTAGTGAGATTGTTATTGGGTTGACGTTGTTGATAGTAACTCAATTTTTAGATTATAAGTGCAGAAAATTACATTCCAACCAGTTAAACTACATTGATAGTTCTATAAATACATTCAACAAAAGTATATTTCTATTGTGAAATTAAATATTTAATGATGATATATAACCCTCTTTCTTATTCGAATTTAGGATCAGATATGAGAAAGCTCACACTTAAGCAAAGTAGGAGTGTGAAAACTATTGCATCATCTATTACTTCTACGTACCTCCTAGCCTGCTTTTCAAGTTGCAAATAGTAGAAGGAATCAAACTAGAAAAAGTGAGCGTGGACTTTTGTGAAGAGTTTATTTTTCAATAGTTCTGTTGAGTGTGAGCGCAGTGGAGGAAAAGTAGAGTCAACTAATTTTGGCCATTGCATTTGGAGCATTCTATAATTTGAATAGATTAGGTGAATGAAAAGCAGCTTGTGATGAGGTCAACGGTGAAATTATATCATTGATTTTTTTCATTGGCCGACGCAATTGAAGCCTTCTTTATTTTGAATAGATTAGGTGTGAACTGGAGCAACTGAAATGAGGTCAACGGGGACATTAAATTATGTTTCTTTCCGTAGACCATACTAAACTCATCGAACTCCACTTTGAATTGGGCAATGGCTTTTGTCTTTTGGAATTTGGAAACATGGTGTTTGGTTAATTTAGGTTGACCCAATTTGCCAAATAATGATTTCATTCCTTGAAGAGGCAAAGAACACTGACCTTTTTCAATGGTGCAGCAAGAGTTTACCTCATTTGGTTTTCCTAGTGGGGTGGTTGTGACAAGCTCCATTTTGCTGTGGACGTAGTTTCTCTTATCTACAAACCGACCGACAAAATGGAAAAATCCAAAACTAGTATAGTAACATTACATCTTGTGTTGACTAGACTCTAGAGGTGGCAAATTAATGGCCAGGAGTGTATTAAATGTTATGATCGCGTGTCATGCGGAAGCTAATAATGAATAATTGAACGACAATAAATCAGACAATAAAAGAGAAATATATTAAAAAAGACACAAATATTTAACGTGGTTCGGTTAATTGACCTACGTTTACGGGCAGAAATAACAATCCACTATAATAAAATAATACAAAATATTGAGAGAACAACCTCACGAAGAGGCAAACACAAGTGACACACTAACTTTTTTCGCGTAAAGTTCTCCCCCTAAATACGACCCTCAAACACATATGACTACATTGTGGATGTGAGAATGAAGGATCTTCAATTTATATAAGTCCAAACCTTTTCTTACAAGAAAAGGACTAGCCAAACATGAAATTATAATTTTCTTCTACAAAAAGGAAAACTGAATTATGATAAATATATTATCCTTTCCTTCAAGAAATAGGAAAATCATACTTCCTCCGTTTATGTGAACATGTTTGACTGGGCACGAACTTTAAGAAAAAATGAAAATTTTGGAATTTGTGGTCCTAAACAAGTTAAAAAGGGGCCCAGAGTATTTGTGTGGTTATAAAAACTTCTCATTAAGGATAGAATTATAAGTTTAAGTTAAATTATTAAAATAGGTTCACATAGGCTGAAACGGATGGATTATATGATAATAAAATAGCGTTAAATTTGGTCGGACAAAATATGTTCAAATGAATAAACGTGGTCATGACAAATATGTAAAATGAATAAACGGTGTCGTGACATAAATCTATTAAAATTTGTTTGTAACAGAATGAATTAGATTAATATATAAGGGTCAATGACGGGTGATATTTCATTTCGCTATTTGAAAAGCAAAATTAAAAACTAAAACTAATGTATTTTTCTTAAATTATTACTAAACTTCTTCCAAATTTACATAATTTTTAAAATTAGTATTGTATGTTTGGTGGGGATTACTAAAAGATGAGTTGATTTTATCACCTTTAGCGTTTACTAGTATTAAACAAGGGCCATCACGGGTGTTCACCCTTGGAAATTGGAATTAACAAGCTTTGCTGGGCTGTAACAAGAAAATGATTATTCACCATATTTCCGTGATAGATAAAACCAAAGTGGAGGAAATTTCAACTCTCTCGTGAATGGTATTTTTGTCTGGACTCATGCATAAGCATATTCTGGTGGAAATTAAAATGCCCTAATTCCTCCAGTGACTTAAGCAATGACTTCACCTAGTCATATGTACGGAGCTCTATCTAGACTGTGCACTAATCGGATTATTCCTTACGCACAATTCGCCATGGATTTTCTATCTATTTGCACTCTGACTACAGTCCTCTTCTTTTATTCCATATTCTTCTAAAGTTCTAATCATGAACTACTTTCATTTATATCCTTAGGCGTGAATCCCGAAGCAAACTTTTGTAAAAAGAAAGTTGTTTAGATATTTGTGATATACCTATTTTTAATAAGTTTTACAAAATATCTTTGGAAGACAAATACTTGGCCAACATTTTAGAAAACCTTTTCCACGATCTCTAACCAATCACGTTTAATTATTTGGAGCTTTCGATACGATATATTCTCTACTTCTTTGCTTGAAATATCACTGTAGCATAACATATACGTTGAGGCTACTTAATTACGTAAAATAGAACTTAACAAAGATTGTTTGACCAAAAAGTATAAAATTTTTTGCTAAACTAATTACAAATTAAGAGAGGTGAAAGATAAATTCTAGTTAAATATAATAAATCTTAGATCTAATACGTGCTTGTGTAATAACGTCAAATAACACTAGAACCAATTTAATATAAACGATATTAAATGATGCTACCAAGAATGCACTGCAAGACAATAATGAGCAATAAATATGTAAAATGGTAATAAATGTAAATAGGAAGAACAGTCCACCCAAATATTGAATGAGGTGAATGATTCTTCTCTCTGACAACAATGTGAGACAAATGGATACGAGAATAAACAAGGCTTTCTCGGATTTGGTGCGTGAAAAGGTAGAATAAACAACAAATCGAATTACTATAGAAAGGTAAAGTTTTGTATTATATCTCAAGAGTCAATTTTTCATAAGAGTTCTTATCAGAGTGAATGCTACATGCATTTTCCCCCTTTCTTTTACTATTTATATGGGATATTCCCAAAAACCCTAAAAAAGTACAGCATAGGGTATTTTCCATAGAATATTCCCTTTGATAGTTGATCACGCTCAACTATGTCTAATAAGAGACTAAGCGGGCGTTGCAAATATAATCCGGGTATTTTGCCCAAAGTCGAATCCCACAAGGAACTAACGTATCAAATGTTGTTGTTAGATTACTAGATTCTCAATAATCAACTTTCTCAAAAGTTATGAATATCACTTGGTGGTATTTTTACTACTACAGCTGAACGAAAATAATAAACTAAAGATTAACTAACAATGAGGTGTAAACAGTTGTAATAAAGGTGTAAGGTTATGATTTCGCCCGTTGACGAAATCCCTTCTTGTATAATTCCTATAGTTTTGACTTAATTGTCTCTATCAATTATGAACACTCCAACTATCATAAATCTCTCTCAAGTAATTATGATAATCTACTAGACGCACTCTCTCAAGTTACGCTAGCTAAATTGCATTACAATTCACTTTAGATTGCACACGAGGTATCGTTATCTCTAATCCAACCTCTAAACCCTTGGTTATGGATCTCGCCTATACTCCGGAAGTGATGTTGTTCAAACAACTACCTAAATATGCACTCTCTCTCAAGTAGATACATAATAAATAGGAACAATTAATTGAGGGCCCTTGAATCAACTACAACAAGAACGTAGTTGAACAAGTAGAGATTAACAACCAAGCAAAACTATATTATTATCACAATAAGTTCATCCCCAACGGGTTCCACCACAACCTTAGATTAAAGAAGTTAGCTACTCATGCTCAAGAACAATAAAAACCCAAAAGAAATCATAATTCTCAAAATAAAGATCAAAGGAAGAGAATATAAAAACTCTAATTGTTGCTTGTCTTCTCGCAATGATTCTTGCCTCCTACTTGAGTCTAAAAACAAGAATAATGGTCTTTTGGGCGAGTTTATAGTGTTTAAATAGGTTTAGGAAATTTATTCCCTTGTTTTGCACTTTGGTCCTTCAGATTTTCTAGCCTTCCAGCAATCGCCGCGGCAGGAACGCGGCGCAACCGCGGTGAAATACGCGCATTCTGATTCTAGCTGTCTTGCCCACCGCGCTCCAGCCGCAGTCGACCGCGGTCGCGGTGGGCTATTTTCCAGCAAACTTGTCCTTTTTCTTGTTCTTTTCTCACGGGTTCTTCTCGATTGGCCTAAAACTCCCTTAATTGACTCCAAACCGCTCCAAAGTATCTCCCATCATAAAATATATCATGCAAAGCATAAAAACACTAATAAGAGTATTTTGTTATCAATATTCGCATTAAAAATATAATAAAGTATGGTTCATTAGGGGTAAAAATACAGTCTAATTCACCTATTATCAACACCCCACATTTAAACGTTACTCCTCCTCGAGCAGCAAAACCACACTCTATAGGCCTAATTTTCTCAAGCATTTCCCTACGGTATCACACTACGAACATTCTACAAACATTATACCTAGCCGTGTAACATCTATGCGTCAAGCGACGACTCTCACATGCCATGCCATATTCTTACTTCCTCAAAGTACTCTACACAGAGGTCAAGACTTACCTCTCCGTCATGAATCACATGTCCTCACATCGCACAATCAAGAGTAGTTCCACAAGAGTAATATTAAGAACAAGTAGGAACTTAAAGTAGAAAGAATTCACTCACTCTCGGAAAGAACATTCATATGCCACAAAGATACGCCATAAGCTTGCCCGTAGTGTAATACTCTACTAATCGAGTCCTTTCAGTCTAAGATCCATTAGGTCTTCATTTGGTTGTAGGGTAGGCTAAGGGACGGGTAGGATATCTTTAGATATAGTGACTAACCTCCCTAAGCACTTTTAATACAACTACTGTATCTTTCAACCCATTCTTTTGTTTGGCCAGAATTTCCACCACTCTCTTTAGATTACCCCAAAATTTCATTAGGTGCACTTTTTCTTCAACTCACCACCCATCAAGGACTATATATATATATATATATATTTTTTTTAAAGTGGTGTTCATTCTTTTATGCTTCGCACCATTCTTTCTATTTTGTTGATTCCACTCAAAAACCAGACCACCACCCCACACTTAGACTTTTGCATGTTCTCTACAATTCAAGTTGTAATATGGTTGCCAACAAACCAGGCTTATAAGCTCAAAAGGTTTAGCTACGGTGAATTGCAAACAGGTGGATACATATTTATGTCTGGCTTAACAAAAAAATTCCTATATCACTTCTAAGACTGAACAAACTACTATTTATTTTTGCACACACACAGGGCAAGTTCTAGGTATCAAATGTGGACATAGAGTACAATTCAAATACCTTACACACACATGGCACATAATTCACTCCAGATTGGGTCATCAAAACACTCCACTGAGCATTTAAGTTAGTTACAACATGCAAAATTAAGGCATCTACAAGAGTCAATAAATGAGCCTAAGCGTCACACTCTAGGGTCTTTGGTGTTCGGGTGTAACATACTAAGGGATGCATTTTTTCCATTCAGCTCCTAGCCCAAAAGAAACCTAACAATAAAAAATAAAATAAAAAAGAAAACTAACTATACCCGGTTCAAGCTAAACCCTTGGAAAAGAACTGTGGTAAAAAAAAAAAAACCAAGGGGGAGTTACTACACTACCTAAAAAGAAAATAAAAAATCTTTTTGGTGTTTTCTTTGGACTAACTTCCCTCAAGAAAATTGCTTAAGAAGTCCGTCATCAGGAAGAGTCCACTACATTTTCAGATTTTTTTTATTCGACTCAATACCCTCAAGAGACCCGTCGAAAGGTGTCCGTCTTCGGGCCAAGTCGATATTATTCACATAGAAACAAATTCAATTATCAACAAACAACAAAACTAAACAAAACAAAAACTATCAAACATGTACAACAACAAAAATATCCCCCACCCACACTTGAAAAATTGGCATGTCCCCATGTCAACACAAATAAAACGCAGTGAGGTAAGGAGACTTCCCTGGTGTTCATTCGTCATCAGAGACGGTGGCCGGGTCGAGGTGACAGGCGCGTCCTAATGCATGAAACCAGGCCATTATCCGCTTTTCGGACTTGGCATTTTGGGTTGCCATAGCATCCATTCTGGCTTTGAGGTTGTTCACCGTGGTGCGAATGCCAGCCACATGTAACAATCCGGTCGGTCATTACATAGAACCTGCATAATAATTACTGTTATTGACTTGTTATAGGTTGGTTATACTGTTTACGATGTGTTAGAGTTGGTAGGCTAGGAATCAGAATGGTTGTAGTAAGAGTTTAGTCATTTAGTCTCTAAAAATAGCCTTATAGTCTGAAAAGTCAACTGAGAGTTGACTTATTGGTAAACGACCTCGGAATGAAGATTCTATGGCTCGGGTAGCTTCGTTGGTGATTTGGGACTTAGGAGTGTGTTCAGAATATTTTTGTGATGTCCGGTATAGAATTAGGCTTGAATGGGCGAAAGTTAGTTTTGGTGATTCCGGTCGGCAGTGGAAAATAGGTTATCGGGGTCGGAATGGAATTCCGATAGTTGGAACAGGTTCGTAATGTCATTTTGGATATGTTTGCAAAATTTCAGATCAATCAGAGTTGGTTTGGATAGTTTCGGCATCGTTGGTGGATTTTAGAAATTTCAAAGTTCTTAGGCTTGAATCCGATGTGATTTTGGTGTTTTGATGTTATTTTTAGTGTTTTGAGAATGCAACTAAGTTTGAATGATGTTATGGATATGTTGGTAAAATTGGTTGGGGTCCCGAGGGGCTCGGTATTGATTTCGGGTGGTTAACAGGCATTTTAGCCTTAGGAAATATGTTGTTTTGCTGGTGTAAGTGCAGCAACATATTGTTCACTACGATCGCGAGGAATGGTCCGCGATCGCGTAGAGTAACCTGCAGCCTGGTCATTTTTGTGAATCGCGATCGCGGGAGAAGGTGAGCGATCGCGAAGGTATGTAGCGTCAGTCAGTGAGATCGCGTGTGCATTGGTGCGATCGCGTAGGGTTAGTCAGGCGCGTGGGGAGTGGGGTCAACTGTTCTTCGCGGTCGCGTGAGTATGGTTGCGATCGCGTGGGTTGAGGTTCTATTGAATCGCGATCGCGTGGCTTGTGTTGCGATAGCGTAGAGTCTTTTGAGGGCCTGGGGGATTTGTTCTTCGCGATCGCGTGAGTACTTCCGCGATCGCAGTGAAGAAAGGACTTGGCAGTATTTAAATAAACCCTCCGCGACCAATACCCACTTTTCACCATTTTTGTACGGAAAGAGAGATTTTGAGGCGATTTTGAAGAGAGGAAATCATTGTTCTTCATTGAGGTAAATATTTTGGACCCTAATACTCGATTATATGTGATTAAGTATCAAATAGTTTAATTCATGAAAATCAGTAGAAAAATGTGGAGTTAGGACTTGAGATTATGAGACCTTTAGGGGATGATTTGAGGGGTCAAACGAACTCCGATTTTAATTTTCTTTATATGTACGGACTCGTGAGATGATGAAGAACATTTTGGTATAAAATTTGTCGAGTTCCGAGACACGGGCCCAGGGGTCGGGTTTTGGCTAATTTCGGGTTTTGAGCTAAAATTGGTATTTTTCAATTGGAATTCATTCCTTTAGCATAATTTGATGATAAAAATCTAATCTTGGTAGAGTTGGACTACTCGGAAGTTGATAGGAGAGGCAAACGGGTTGCAGAGTAGCTTTTCGGGCTAGTTTGAGGTAAGTAATGTCTTTAAATTCTGTCCTGAGGGTATGAAACCCCAGACTTTACATCCTTTCACGGATTTGGAGTGATGCACACACTGGATGACGAGTGTAGGGCGTGCACGAATTGGAAATTTGGAAAAATATACATTTTTAGGCAACTATTGAGTTGCGAAATTGCTTTTAAAGCTTATTCTCTATAGTACTACTATGATTTGATATAATTGGGATGTAAGCCATATTTGGGGCCTAGTGCCGATCTGTTTTAACCCCTTGGGGGCTCTTTTACTTATATTCTCACTATTTTGAAACTATGAGTTTTCTCTCAGTCTTTCTTGTGAATTGTTGACACTCTTATTTGATGATATTACTATTTCTTGAAATAAAATACTATTTTGGGTCGAGAACCCCGTTTTATTCATGGCCCAAGTGGCATGCTGAGGGTGTTTGACTGAGTGAGGCCGAGGGCCAATGTTGTGAGGATGTTATGATATGAGAGAGGCGGAGTGCCTGAGAGTGATGATTGCCATGATTTTGCTTGTTTATAGCGCTTGGGCTGTAGGAGCCCCTCCGGAGTCTGTACACACCCCCAGTGAGTGCAGGTACCTACTGAGTGCGAGTGCCGAGTGATGAGTGATTGGGAGGCATGAGTGACAGTGAGGTTGCCCACGAGGCTGATACTGAGGGATGGTGAGGTGCTGAGGAAATTGATACTGAGAGATGATTATGGACCGAGGGGCAGTCTTATGATGATATTTCACTGAGTTTTGACTATGATTCACTTCATTTTCAAACTGATTTTACTGAGTTTTATTGAGAAATACTGGAAAATATACTTGTTTTTCAAAGGATTTTATGGAAACTGATTTTCGAACTTATGTATTTGATGTATAATTTATGGATAGTTGATGTTTTACTGTTTGTGGATTGGTGTTTTGTGTTGTGTGTTTCATATACTTCAGATTGTAATTTATTTTCATTACTACTGAGTTGGCGTACTCATCATTACTCTCTGCACCTCTGTGTGCAAATCTAGGTACTGGTTCGGAGCAGTAGTCATCTGAGTTTCATTCATTATCAGCTTTGGGATTTTGAGGTAGCTGTCCAGCGTCCACAGCTTCTCCATTTCCCTTCCTTATTTAGTATTAGTAGTTTATTTCATAGACATTTCTTAAGACATTAGCAGAGTTAGTTATTTCTTAGATGCTCGTGGTCGGTTGACTCCAGTCTTGCGGGAATTGTTAGACTGTTAGCTTATATTATTGGGGCGTAAAGACTTAAAGAAATTATTTAATACTTTGTTGCTGCTTGTTATTGATTTTTGAGAATATATGTTAAAACAAATGAGTAGTTATGTGATGGTTGGCTAGCCTAGTTCCACGGTAGGCGCCATCACGACCTGTTAGGATTTGGGGTCGTGACAAGTTGGTATCAGAGCTCTAGGTTACATAGGACTCAACGGTCATGAGCAGGTTTAGTAGAGTCTTGCGGATCGGTACGGAGACGTTTGAACTTATCTTCGATAGGCTACAGAACTCTTAGGAAAAATCTCATTTTCTTGAACTCTTTCATGCCAATCTATTGATTCTTGAAATCTAAACTCATGTTGTTTCATTCTCTCACAGATGGTGAGGACACACAATACCGATCAGGGTGACCAGACACCAGCCAGACCCACAAGGGGTCGGGCTGTGGTGGAGTTAGGGGACCAGCCCGCACAACAGCCGGGACAGTACCACAGGATCCCCCTATCATTCAGGATCAGGTTCCCTCCGAGGGTACTCCAGCGGGATAGGCTCAGGCACCGGCAGTGCCTATCCTTATCCTGGGTCTTCAGGAGATCTTGGCTCAGATATTGACGGTGTGTTACAGATTGGATCAGGAAGTTGCTATGTCTACTACTGCCACTGTAGCTCAGGCCGGGGGAGGCATTCAGACTCCAGCTACCCGGACACCTGAGCAGGCTGTAGAGGGTATTCAGGCATCGGGGGTGGTCCCAGCCCGGCTGGTTGCCCCAGTTCAGGACTATGTAGTTCCATCTATGCCCGAGGATGAGCAACGTAGGCTGGAGAGGTTCAACAGACTTCAGCCTCCGACTTTCAGCGGCACAGAGGGTGAGTATGCCCAAGGTTTTCTGGATAAATGCTAGAGGATACTACGTACTGCGGGTATTTTGGAGACCAGTGGGGTCTCATTTAATACATTTCAGTTTGCGGGTGCTGCTTTTACTTGGTGGGAGGCATTCAAGAGGCGTAGGCCGTTTGGTTCAACACCACTCACATGGAAGCAGTTCTCCACGATCTTTCTAGAGAAGTGTGTTCCTCAGTCCCATAGAGAGGAGCAGCGTAGGCAGTTTGAGCAGCTGCGCCAAGGAGAGTTTTCAGTTACTCAGTATGAGATGATGTTTTCCGAGATGGCCAAACATGCTACGGAGTTAGTCCCTAGTGACAGGGAAAGGGTCAGGAGATTTGTAGATGGTCTCACGTATCATCTTCGCATTTTGATGACCAGGGAGAGAGTGTCTGGAGATACATTTGAGCAGGTAGTTGACATTGCTCAGGACATTGAGTCGGTTAGTAGGAAGGAGCGTGAGGAGAGGGAGGCCAAGAGGCCTCGGGGATTAGGTAGCTTTAGTGGTGCCCCTTCTAGAGGGCAGTTTCAGTACTACAGAGGTCGTCCATTTAGACCTCCTCAGCCAGTTCGCCAACTTACAGTGGTGCATATTCGGGGTTGGGTCCTCGCAGTTCTCATCAGGGACGTTCGTCTTTTAGTTCCCTTCCAGCTCAGAGCTTCTCCAGAGCATCATTATATCAGGGTTCTTCTATGCACGGTTCATCCGGTGGTTATCATGGTGGCAGGGGTTCTCTTCAGTCCCCATCTTCAGTTCCAGGTGGTTGTTTTGAGTGTGGAGAGTTCGGACATGGGTGGAGGCAGTGTCCCCGTCATTCTGGAAGTTCATCTCAGCAGAGGGTTCAGCCCTAGTCACTTCACCACCTACCCAGGAAGCCAGGGGTGGTGGTCAGGCATCTAGAGTCCGCCCTAGAGGGGGAGGTCGAGCATGTGGAGGCCAGCCACGTACCTATGCACTTCCGGCTAGACCTGATGCTATGGCGTCAGATGCGATTATTACAAGTACTATTTCAGTTTTTCACAGTGATGCTTTTGCTTTATTTGACCCTGGTTCCACGTACTCTTATGTCTCATCCTATTTTTCTCACTTTCTGAATATGCCTCGTGAGTCTTTAGTTACGTTTGTTCATGTTTCGACTCCGGTGGGCGATACTATTATTGTGGACCGTGTGTATCAGTCGTGTCTTATATCTATTGGGGGTCTGGAGACCCGAGTGGACTTGATGTTACTCAGTATGGTTGATTTTGATGTGATACTGGGCATGGATTGGTTATCCCCATGTCATGCTATTCTTGATTGTCACGCTAAGACCGTGACCCTAGCTATGCCTGGAATTCATAGAATTGAGTGGAGAGGATCTATAAAGCATGTGCCTAGCAGAGTGATTTCTTATTTGAAGGCTCAGCGTATGATTGAGAAAGGGTGTGAATCTTATCTTGCTTTTGTGAGGGATGTTAGTAGTGAGACTCCATCTGTTGATTCTGTCCCTGTGGTCCGTGATTTTCCGGACGTATTTCCTGCAGACCTGCCAAGCATGCCACCTGATAGGGATATTGATTTTGGTATTGACCTGGTGCCAGACGCCCAGCCTATCTCTATTCCACCTTACCGTATGGCACTAGCGGAGTTGAAGGAATTGAAAGAGCAGCTTCAGGAACTCTTAGATAAGGGGCTCATTCGGCCTAGTGTGTCACCTTGGGGTGCCCCGGTGTTGTTTGTGAAAAAGAAAGATGGCTCCATGCGCATGTCTATTGATTATAGGCAGCTGAATAAGGTTACGGTGAAGAACCGGTATCCTTTGCCCCGTATTGATGACTTGTTTGAGCAGCTTCAGGGAGCTAGAGTGTTCTCTAAGATTGATTTGAGGTCCGGATATCATTAGCTGAAGATTCGGGATTCTGACATTTCGAAGACTGCTTTCAGGACCAGATATGGTCATTATGAGTTTTTGGTTATGTCATTTGGGCTGACCAATGCCCCAGCTGCGTTCATGCAATTGATGAACAGTGTGTTTCAGCCTTGCCTTGATTCATTCGTCATTGTGTTCATTGATGACATCCTGGTTTATTCTCGTAGCCAGGAAGAGCATGCTCAACATTTGAGAGTTGTGTTGCAGAGGTTGAGGGAGGAGAAGCTTTATACAAAATTCTCCAAGTGTGAGTTTTGGCTTGGTTCAGTAGCTTTCTTGGGACACGTGGTGTCTAGTGAGGGTATTCAAGTTGATCCAAAGAAGATTGAGGCGGTGCAGAGTTGGCCCAGGCCGTCCTCAGCTTCAGAGATCAGGAATTTCCTTGGTTTGGCAGGATATTACCGTCATTTTGTGGAAGGATTCTCTTCTATGGCTTTATCATTGACCAGATTGACCCAGAAGTGTTCTCCATTCAGATGGTCTGATGAGTGTGAGGAAAGCTTTCAGAAGCTCAAGTCAGCATTGACCACAGCTCCGGTATTGGTTGTGCCTACTGGTTCGGGTTCTTATACAGTCTATTATGATGCTTCTAGAGTTGGTTTGGGAGCGGTATTGATGCAGGATGGTAGAGTGATTTCCTACGCGTCTAGACAATTGAAGGTACACGAGAAGAACTATCCAGTGCACGATCTTGAGTTAGCTGCCATTGTTCATGCCTTAAAGATTTGGCGGCATTACTTGTATGGGGTACAATGTGAAATTTTCACTGACCATCGTAGCTTGCAGTATCTGCTGAGGCACAAGGATTTGAATTTGTGGCAGAGGATATGGTTAGAGCTTCTCAGGGATTATGACCTTACTATTTTGTATCATTCGGGGAAGGCCAATGTAGTGGCCGATGCCTTGAGTCGCAGAGCCGAGAGTTTGGGGAGTCTAGCTTACCTTTCAATAGCAGAGCGACCTTTAGCACTTGATGTTCAGGCTTTAGTGGGTCAGTTGGTGAGATTGGATTTGTCAAACCCTCCACGGGTATTAGCTATCATGGCTTCCCGGTCTTCTCTTTATGATAATATTAGAGCTCGGCAGTATGATGATCCGCATTTGTTAGTACTTCAGGATAGGGTCCGTCGGGATGATGCCAGGGATGTGACTATTGGTGATGACGGTGTTATGAGGATGCATGGCCGTATTTGCGTGCCCAATGTGGATGGACTTCGAGAGTTGATATTAGCAGAGGACCACAACTCGCGGTATTCCATCCATCCGGGTGCTGCGAAGATGTATCAGGACTTGAGACAGTTATAACTAGAATTTTTACCCTATTTTCCGCCCTTCCTTGCTTAGGTTTTGGTTATAATTGTACACAAAATAGCCCCAAAAGCTTATATGTTGTGCTTGTTGCAGGATTGAACCAAAAATGACGACAATCAGTCATGGATATGCTCAAACATGAGTGAATCTTGCACAAGTACCAAGAACAACAAAGTGCCCAACTCAAGAGCCCCACCGCGGTCGCGGTCCATCTTCCGTGGACCGCGGTGGCAAACTTCAGAGAACTTGTTACAAGGCCAATTCCCACCGCGGCCGCGGTCCATATTTCGCGGTCCGCAGTGGCAATCTTCAGAGGACCCTTCACAAGCAGTCTCCCACCGCGGTCCAAAGGTTCAAAGACCCTGTTTTAAGGAAAAGAGGCACCGTGGCCGCGGTCCATTTACCGCGGTCCGCGGTCAAGCATTTTCAGAGACCCAGAAGCGAAGGCCAATGTTGTCCATCACGGACCGCGGTCGATTTTACCCGGTCCGTGGTAACCTCGCAGGGGCAATTTTGTCCAGAATTTTGGCTGAGTATAAATAGCTCATTTTGTAATTTTATTTAGATATCTTTGACATCAGTGACGAAAGGAGCTCGTGAATAGGCTTTTATTTCATCTTTTAGCTATTTCCTTGTGATTTTAACATTGAACCTTTGTGTTTATTATTAGTAATCATTAATATAGGTTCTATTTCTTCTATTTCATTGAAATTATCTTTGATTATGAGTATGTAGACCCATTAGCTAGGGTTGTGGCTCAACCCTAGTGTGGGCATTTGATGAGTTTCTAAAATTAGGGTTTGGATGTTTATGGGTGTCAGCTATTTGGGCTTATTTAGGGTTCTTATTGATATAATTAGTGGTTGCAAACACTAATTGACCTCTAATTGACTTGGGTCCTTCTTGAGAAAGAGGACTTGAGTCTAGAAAATTGGTCCAAAAAGAAATTAGGGCATAATCAAGAGATTGGTAGTACCAATCAATTGGGTTAAATCCAGAAATGGTAAAACCCTACTTGAGCCCTAATTAACAGGTTAAACCTCGAGAGACTAATACCCTACTTGAACCTTAATTGCTTGTTTAATTGACACCCAATTGGCCTCGAGAGAGGTAATTAGGGCAAAGCCACTCGAATTATCGAGAGGTATCGAGTGAGAAATTTCATGCATTGGTTATAGCTGTATCCCTAATCAACATTCTTACCTTAGGAAATTAAAATCCGTTAAGTATCCACCTAGGTAAAAGTCAAGACCCTAGTGCCTTTACCCATATAAGAAAACAACACCAAAAATAAATTAGTTAGTAAATTTACAATCAACAATAGCATAATTCACAGTGTAGTTTGAAACAACCAAATTATGAGAAGTACAATTAGAAACACAAGACACTTCTAGTTCACATAGACACTCACTCCCATTATTAACTCCCTGAGGATTCGATCTCGACCTATCGGGTAAAATCTGCACCGACCCTTGCCTTCCTACTTGAATAGTAGTGAGGGTGAGAGCCGATCACTTTTTGGCGCCGTTGCCGGGGAGTTAGACGGTGTGACTATCTACGTGACTAGTAGCGTTACGTGTTTTGCTTTCCTTCTGTTTTTAATTCTTTTTGTTTCATTTACTCAGGTACAAATGGCGGATCCATTGGGAAATGTGATAGCGGGGGAGGAGGTATATAATAATCAGGAGGATGAGATCAATCAGTTACCTCCACAAAAAGGGGCCGACAGGCCAATTTCCAAGATGATATCCCAGACCCTCCCCCGCCTCCACCTCCTAGAGCTGCCCCTCGGGTCCTTCCAAACGAGGGGTATGCTAGTGCTATTGTCCCGCCGAGGATTCGGGCGGGGACTTCCAAATTACAAACGTGATGCTCACCCTCCTATAGCAACGGGGGTATTTCACCGGAGCCGCACACCAGAATGCCTATAAGCATCTCAAGGGCTTCGTGGATACTTGCTGGGGAAGTAAACAAATAAATGTCTCAGAGGATGCATTACGACTCCGATTGTTCCCTTTCTCTCTTCGGGGGAAAGCACTTGACTGGCTTGAGCGTCTTCCCAACCATTCAATATCAACTTGGGATGAGCTCGCGGACAAATTCATTGCCAAATTCTTTTCCCCGAGTCATATGGAGGCACTTCGTGATGAAATATTGGCCTTCAAACAAGAACCCAATGAGACCTTACATGAGACATGGAAGAGATATAGGAGCATGGTTAAGGAGTGTCCGAACAACGACATGATCGAAGCTATGATCCAACAGACGTTCTACCGAGGGATTAACACCGTAAATCATTGTGTGGTCAATCAATTGGCCGGTGGAAATTTTATGAAGTTGGCTTATCCCGAGGCATGTGAGATTCTAGATGAGATGGCAGACACATCATCGGCCGTGCAAAGTAGAGCTAATGTACCTCAGGGTGAGACCGGTGTGAATAGCCTCCATAAAGAGATCCAAGAACAAGGGCAAGCAATTGCCGAGCTCACTACTACCATGAACCAACTTGCCAGAGACCAACTCCAACAATTGCAAGGGCCGAAGCAGGTGAATGCCATGGAAGGAGTAACCGTGCTAGGAAATCAAAGGAGACCTCAGGGGAACTCTAAGCAAAACCATAATGATCAAAGTGACCAAGGGCCTAGTGGGTATGGCCAAGAAGAAGAGTATGATGACCAAGAGGAAGATGTGATGTATTCAAACAACTACCAAGGTCAAGGAAATAGTCAAAACAATAATCAAAGTTGGAGAAACCAAGGCAACAACCAAAGTTGGGGGAATCAAAGACCAAGAAATTGGAATAGCAATAATAACGCTCGAAATTGGGGGAACAAGAATGATCGTCAATGGGAGAACAACAATGACCGACAGTGGGGGAACAACAATGATGACAATTGGAATGGAGCAAAAAACAACAACAACAACTGAGGAGGCAATGGTAACCGGGGGTTGGGCTTTCAAAGGCCCCCGATGTACCAACAACCAAGCAACCCACCTCTGTACCATTCTCAAGGGCAAAGTTCATCGAGCACGGATATGGGTAAAATTGAAAATATGTTCAAGCAGATGATGGAGAGAAATGCAGACTCGGATGCTCAGTTGGCCTCTCACAATACCTCCATTAAAAACCTCGAAGTACAAATGGGCCAAATTTCTCATGCCTTGAACACACGCCCAAAGGGTGCACTACCGAGTGATATAGTGGTGAACCCTAAGGGTGGGAACAATAACAATATCGGTCACGCCATGGCGGTGACCACGAGAAGTGGGAAAGGTGGTGAATCAAGTACTTCAAAGCAAAAGAAGATTGTTGTTGATGATGATGATATGCCCCAAGAAGAGTTACCAATTTAAGTGGAACAAGTGATGGATGAGCCAACTACAAGTGAGGTAATAATTGATATACATGACAATGGGGAAGACTTGGAAAGGAACGTGAACCCGTCTAGGGAACACGTGATTGATGTGCCGGAGCCGGTGGCCCCACAAGCCAAGGCACCATTGCCTAGGCCACCTCTTCCTTACCTTCAAATATTGGTCAAACAAAATCAAGAGACTCAATTCAAGAAGTATATTGATATGATGAAGAGTCTCACCATCAATGTCCCGTTGGTTGAGGACTTGGAACAAATGCCCGGATACGCTAAGTTCATGAAGGACTTAGTCACTAAAAAGTGATCCATGGAGTGTGAAACCATCAAGATGACTCACCAAGTGAGTGCTATAGTTCACTCCATGGCACCAAAACTTGAGGATCCGGGTGCTTTTACCATTCCTTGCACGATCGGGAGTGTATACTTTGCCAAAGCCTTATGTGATCTTGGGGCTAGTATTAACTTAATGCCATACTCAGTTTTTAAAACTTTGGGGATCGGGCAACCTAGAGCGGCCTCTATGCGTTTGCAAATGGCGGATATGTTGATGAAGAGGCCCCTAGGGATAATTGATGATGTGCTTGTGCGGGTGGACAAATTTATATTGCCCGCGAATTTTGTCATTTTAGATTGTGAAGTTGATTTTGAGGTCCCCATTATCTTGGGAAGGCCCTTCCTTGCTACGGGGAAGGCCTTGGTTGATGTTGAAGCTGGGGAGCTCACTTTCAGAGTGGGCGATGAGAAGGTGGTCTTTCATGTACGTAAATCAATGAAGCAGCCCAACAGTACAGAAGTTTGCTCTTTTATGGACCTCGTGACTGAGGTTATTATTGATGATGCAAGCGCTATGATCCATGTTGATGATCCAGTGGAGTTGTCCTTATTGAATCACGAGGACTCCGTGGTGGATGGTGTTTTGGAAAGTACCCATGCCCTTCAAGGCATGGGGTCTTATTCTTATGGTCCCAGAAAGCTATCTCTAGACTTGGAGAACCGGAAGACTCCACCAACAAATCCCTCCATTGAAGAACCTCCGAATCTGGAGTTTAAGCCACTACCTTCCCACCTCAGGTATGAATATCTTGGTCCATCTAGCACTTTACCTGTCATTCTTTCCTCTTGTCTAACCCAAGTGCAGGTAGACTCAACTTTAAATGTGCTATGGAGGAAGAAGAAAGCAATAGGGTGGACTCTGGTGGATATTAGGGGTATTAACCCTGCCTTTTGCATGCACAAAATCATATTGGAGGATGGAGCAAAGCCCTCCGTGGAACATCAAAGGAGACTCAACGAGGCAATGTAAGAGGTGGTGAAGAAGGAGATCATAAAATGGCTCGATGCGGGAGTTGTCTATTCAATTTCGGATAGCGCTTGACTTCTCCAGTCCAATGCGTTCCGAAAAAGGGTGGAATGACGGTGATTAAAAATGAAAAAATGAGCTCATTCCCACAAGAACGGTCACCGGATTGAGGGTGTGTATGGACTACCGCAAGCTCAACAAGGTGACCCACAATGACTATTTTCCTTTGCCATTCCTGGATCATATTTTGAATAGGCTTGTGGGTCGGGCCTTCTACTATTTTCTTGACAGGTATTCTGGCTACAATCAGATTTTGATCGCCTCGGAGGATCAAGAGAAGACCACTTTTACTTGCCCATATGTCACTTTTGCCTTTGCCCGTATGCCATTCGGACTTTGCAACGCACATGCCACTTTCCAAAGGTGCATGATGGAAATATTCACCGACATGGTGGAGGACTTCCTTGAAGTGTTTATGGATGATTTTAGCGTCGTAGGGGATTCCTTTGATTAATACTTGTGTAATCTTGATAGGGTCCTTGCTCGATGCGAAGCGACAAACTTGGTGTTGAATTGGGAAAAATGCCACTTTATGGTGGAAGAAGGAATTGTATTGGGCCATAAGATATCAAGAAATGACATTGAAGTTGATAAAGCAAAAATTGAGGTGATCTCAAAGTTGCCACCACCTACTTCAGTTAGAGGAGTCCGGAGTTTACTAGGTCACGCCGGTTTTTATAGGCGTTTTATCAAAGACTTCTCTAAGGTGGTAAATCCATTGTGCAAGTTGCTTGACAAGGATTCTAGATTCCATTTTGAGGAAAATTGTATGCATGCCTTTGAAATTTTGAAACACAAGCTCACTACTACTCCTATCATCACGGTGCCAGATTGGAGCTCACCCTTCGAGCTTATGTGTGATTCGAGCGATGTAGCTGTGGGTGCTGTGCTGGGTCAGAGGGTGGACAAGATTTTTCACCCTATCTACTACGCTATAAAGATGATGAATTCGGCCCAAATGAATTACACGGTCACAGAGAAGGAGATTTTGGCAATAGTCTTTGCTATGGAGAAATTTCGTCCTTACTTGATGGGTGCTAAGGTCATAGTTCACACTGACCATGCGGCACTCCGGTATCTCATGACTAAAAAGGATTCCAAAGAGAGGCTTATGCGTTGGGTATTGTTGATTCAAGAGTTTGACTTGGAGATAGTGGATAGAAAAGGAAGTGAAAATCAAGTGGTCGACCATCTTTCTTGGTTGGAGGAGCAAGGTCGACCTTGTGATGGACTTGAAATCAATGACAGTTCCCTGATGAGCAACTTCTTTCGGTGTCAATGCAAGAAATGCCATGGTTTGCTGATATTGCCAATTATCTTGTCACCGGTGTTGTCCCTTGTGAGCTCTCTTCTAACCAAAGAAAGAAGCTTAGGAGGGATAACTTGGACTTATATTGGGATGACCCATACTTATTCAAGATTTGCATTGATGGGGTCATCCGGAGATGTGTACCGGAAGAAGAACAAAGGGCTATTCTTGAGTCTTGCCACTCCTCACCGTATGGTGGTCATCATGGAGGGGCATGAACTTCTTCAAAGGTTCTTAGCTGTGGTTTCTTTTGGCCTTCATTGCATAAGGATGCCAGTGATCTAGTCAAAAGGTGTGATGAGTGTCAAAGAGCCGGGGGGATTTCCAAGAAATATGAGATGCCTCTAAATTTTATTCTTGAAGTGGATATTTTCGATGTTTGGGGTATCGATTTCATGGGCCCATTTGTGAGCTCTTGTGGGAACACGTACAATCTAGTGGTGGTGGATTATGTTTCTAAATGGGTTGAAGTCGTATCTTTACCCAACGACGAGGCCCGGGGTATTATTGATTTCCTCAAGAAGAACATCTTTACAAGGTTTGGCACGCCTCTTGCTATCATCAGTGATGGAGGGTCACATTTTTGCAACAAAGACTTTGACACCTTGCTTTCCAAGTATGGTGTCAATCACAAAGTCACTACCCCCTACCATCCTCAGGCAAGTGGCCAAGTAGAAGTCTCTAACAGGGAAATAAAGAGCATATTGTCAAAGACTGTCAATGCTAATAGGACCGATTGGGCAAAGAAATTGGATGATGCTCTTTGGGCTTACAGAACCGCTTACAAGACCCCAATCAGTATGTCTCCGTACCGGTTGGTCTTTGGGAAAGCTTGCCATCTTCCGGTGGAATTAGAGCACAAGGCTATGTGGGCTTTGAAAAAGTTGAACCTTGAATGGGATGTGGCGGCGTACCTTCGTGTGGAGCAACTAAATGAACTCGATGAATTCAGATTCCATGCGTACTCCAGTTCGTCCTTGTACAAGGACAAAATGAATTACCTTCATGACAAGTATTCTCGAGGCAAGGAGTTCAAAGTTGGTGACTTGGTTTTATTGTTCAATTCTCGGTTGAGGCTATTCCCGGGAAATCTCAAGTCAAAATGGAGCGGGCCTTTCGAAGTGGTATTTGTGACTCCATTTGGTGCTCTTGATCTCAAAAACAAAAGTGGAGAAATTTTCAGAGTCAATGGACATCGGGTCAAGCACTACCTTGGCAAGATTGATGACAGCCACGTGGTGGCACTTCTTCATCTTACAGGATCTCGGTAACATGCGTCGTGCTGCGACGTTAAATTAGGCGCTTCTTGGGAGGCAACCCACGTGTTTTTATTTTTGTTTTTCTTTGATTTTCTTGGTAGTATAGGATTCATTTTTGCACTAACTGGTTTTTGGATGTTGTAGGATGATTTTGACATAGGAAATATGCTAAGTATGAAAAAACCTGCTCTCTGAAGTTGGCACTGATTAAACACGTAGGGTTTTTACTATGGGCATTTGAACGTGAAAATGGATAAAAATTTAAAACCCTAGGTTCTCGTCTGAGCGCGGTCCGCGGTCCCTTTTTCGTGGACCGCGGTGAGTGAATCTTACAATCCCATCAATGATCGTGGACCGCAGTCGCTTCTCCGCGGTCCGCGGTGCCCAATCTTCAGAAAGCAGGTTCTCTTATCCTACTTCACCGCGGCCGCGGTCAATTTTTCGCGGACCGCGGTGCTTAGATTCAGAGAGGTAAGTTGGGTATCAGTCCTTCACTGCGGACCGCGGTCGTTTTCATGCAGTCCGCGATCTTCCTTCTGCAGATCAATTCTCCCTTCTGTACTTCTAATGTGCACTCATGTTCTAGCTACTCTTTGTGAACTAACAATGTTTACATGTTTGCATTTGCAGAAAATGGTCCAATCACGAGGCGGAGGTCGTAAACCAACGGGCAGGGGTGAATCATCCGGGGGGAGTGGCAAGAAAATGATAAAGCTTTATCCAAAGGTCTGGGAAGCAATGAAAAGAACAAGGAAAGCAATACGGACATTAGACAAAGCTTCCTCCCACTCGGAGACTGATTATGTCCCCTTCGAAGCCTCGTCAGAATCTATACCGGAGTATATCGAAGACTTCCCGGAAAGGTTTCGGATGACCAATGAACCATTAGACTCTCCCCCTGCCCAAGCATCTACACACTCTGAGCCAGCTGAGGGCTCAGTATTCAGGAGTGGCCACACGGACTCTACCTCACCTACAGCTTCCTTGTCAGGAGAGAATTTTGGAGATGAAGAGGGAGGTGAACCCCAAGTTGGGGGGTGGAGCGCACATAGAAACCGATCATGTGGGAGTACAGATTTGTTAGTGAACCGACGTTTCATCAATTCCAGGATTGGTGGCCCAAGAGAACACTCATATTGGAGCGCAAGTTCACGATCAAGGATTTGTTGCCTCACAACCCAAATGTGAAGAGGCAGTTTACATAGAGAAAAGGCTGGGATTACTTTTTTTCTTACCTGCTGGATGCAAATGAGCACCTCGTAAAGGAGTTCTACACCAATCTGTCATTTCTGCAAAAAGACTCCAAGGCAACCATGGTAAGAAATCCCACGGTGCCTTTTGATGGGGCAGCTCTAAATGCTTATCTGGGAATAAAAGAGGTAGATGACTCCCTGTACCAGGAGAAGTTAGCTGAGCGTGATGCGGCCCGAAATTGGCTAGCTGAGCACTTAGCCAGGCCTGGTGAGATTCCTGAGTGGTTGCCAGCTGGGAAGACCATTTTCAGGAAAACCCTGAACTTTGAGGCTAAAGGATGGGAGACATTTGTGTGCAAGAGGCTGGATCCAACATTTCATGAAAACACCATTCCATTCCGGCGGGCTGTGCTTATTGCTTCCATCATGGCGTTATTCCCGATCAATGTCGGGAATATCATGTCCACCGTCATCAACAGGGTGGTGAATGAAGGTGATAAATCTTAACCTTTTCCTAACTTCCTTACTATGTACTTTGAGGATCATGGGGTGGACAAGAATCGCTTCGATGTCAAAGTGCAGCCAAAAGCTGATTTCTCCTGGTACGATTTGCAAGATGAGGACAACCCTAAAAGGAAGTTCAAGGGTAAGTCCATTTCTTCCAATGGCCAGTCTGAAGAGCCAGTGGTTGTAGTGGAGTCATCTCAGCCTCAGCCAGACATTCCAGAGAGTGCTCCAGGCCCATCCACTTCTGCCGACCCAGCCATTCCTTCATCCAGGGCATATCCTCTGATTGCCCACAGACTCATCCAGACACTGACCAGTATCACCAACTGGATGCAGACAACTACTTCTAAGCTGTCTTTGATTTCTATGTCTGTGGTAGTCCAGGCTACTCCTCCACCACCACTGGTACCCCAGTCCGTTGAGGACAAGCTAAACGAAATTCAGGACAACCAGAAAAAGATCTTGGAAGCTGTGGCGGCACATGAGACAGCACTAAAGAAGCTCACAAAGGAAACAAAGAAGTTGAGGCGCACCCGTGCTTCAAAGGAGTCAGTGGCCGAGCTGAGGCAAGAGATGGACAAGTTGAAGGGGGATCAGATACCATTGGACCTGTTGTTCCCGAACCCATCTGCCCAGCCAGAGCAGGGGCTAGAGCCCGATAGGCCAGCAAAGCGAAGGAGGGTGTTGCCCCGTACAGAGGGCATTCAACTAGTTTTGGCAGACCCACCAGTACAGGCTCATGGTACAGAGCAGGCCCAACCCCAGGTTTAGGAGGCTCAGAGCGTAAAGGGACAGTCCCAGCCACCACCACAATCACAGGCAGACCCATCACCAGCACAGGCACAAGACCCAGCACAGGCTGAGGGCCAATATGGAGTTTTCTTTACTCTCTCTCTCTCCCATTTTTGAGCTCTTTTTGATATATAGCATTGAGGACAATTCTAACTTTTAGTTGGGGGAGTGGCCCTGTAGTGAATTTTGATTGATACTGATGATTGTATAATTCAGACTACTTTTCCTTTTATTATGCTTTATTTTCATTTTTGGTATGTAAATAAGTTTACTATTTCAGTACTTTTATGATGTTTCACTTTTTTTTTGGTATGTATAAAGTTACTTTCCATTGTATATATTCATCCCCTTATGTATATTCGACTAAATCCCCTCATGCACATATTCATTCTATCCCACACATTTTACTTTCCGCACTTTTCCATTTTATAGCTTCTTATTTTTCTTTCATAGCTTCTTGTTTTGAATTTATCGCGTGCAATAAGCCTTTGGTTTTCTTAACGCCACGGTTCTTTAAAGGTGGAATTTGTGTGAACCGGGTGGCTCTTCCCGAGGATGGATGGTGTGACAACCTTCTTATGGGTTTGAGTCCGTTTTTCCTTTTTTGTTTTGTTTTCTTCTTTTTTTTCCTAGTTAGTGAATAAAGGTGCCTCAAGAAAAGCTTCACTTGGGCCTAACACATTTGCCTTTGATCTCATGGTCAAAAATAAATCGTTGTGTATAGGATGGTGAAAGTTGTGATCTTGAGACTCTTGTGTTGGCCGATAATCATCAAGTGGTTTTTCGGGACCATTGTGTAGCTCAAAGCATGGCTAAGGTCGTTGTGGGCCCCCGACTCTGTTTCTTTAGCAATCCCATAGCTTGAGTGGTGAGAGTTCGAATTGCAAGTCCAAGTCCCGTGCCATTAGTCTAGAGCTTGCCCTGAATGTTTGTCTAGGAGAAATCTTAAGTGTCGTTTGACTTGAGAAGTTACTATAGGCTCTCCTTGATCCGAATGGTGGATTGAACATTTCCATGACCTACCAGATAAATTCCCTAGTCAACCCTTTTGAGCCTTAGACCCTTTCTTTCAAAAAACCATGCTACAAGCCTTCACCCATTTTTACCCTCTGTTGGCACCCGATCTTTCCTTAGCACTAGGCAAAAAGCATAAGTTTGGGGGAGCGACGGGGGATGCAATAAAGTGAAAAAGAAGTCACAAAAGAAAGAAAAGGAAAGGCAATGAAAAAGAAAGAAAAGAAACAAAAAAAATCCAAAAAGAATGAACAAGTAGGAGAAAATAAAGGGAATCAATGAAAGAATTTGTATCAAGGGTGTGGAGTGCCTAGAAAGGAGAAAAGTGATTTGAATGAACAAAAAGGTGTGACAGTACACCTCTCCAACCCTTCGAAAAGAGTTAAAATGACTCAAAGAGTCAAGAAAATGTGACCAAATACTTAAGGAAATGAAGTGCTTAAGGAAAGATAGAGCTCACTCTGACCAAATACTTCCTACCCTTAACAAAAAGCCTTCATCATGGTCCACAAAAGAGTTGAATGAAGCTTATATTAGTGGTGACTTACATAAGGGGCAAGCCTATGGTACTTTGAGCCGGACTTGAGTCTTTTCTTTGAGAAAGATGAGTGAACTCCCATTTTCCTTGTTCTGAGCGTTACTATTCTAAAACGAGGTGCTTAGGGAGAGTTGCGGAGTACGAGTTTGGGTTCCACAATGACTAAAGTGGTAGTTAGAGTTTCGTTGATGAGTCGTGTCAACTCTTGATGCTCTTGTATCGCACTTGAAACCATGGTTTTAAAAGGTTCAAATATTGTTAATGATTTTTGCATTAAGGGCTATTGCTAGTGCCAATTGATGCTACATGAGGTTACCTTAGGACAACCGGATTTTCTTGGAACCACTCATAGGGGTGGGGATTATTTTGTTTGCTTGAGGACAAGTAAAAGCTTAAGTTTGGGGGAGTTGATAACTAGGATTTTTACCTGCCCTTCCTTGCTTAGGTTTTGGTTATAATTGTATACAAAATAGCCCCAAAAGCTTATATGTTGCGCTTGTTGCAGGATTGAACCAAAAATGATGACAATCAGTCATGGATATGCTCAAACATGAGTGAATCTTGCACAAGTACCAAGAACAACAAAGTGCCCAACTCAAGAGCCCCACCGCTGTCGCGGCCCATCTTCCGCAGACCGCGGTGGAAAACTTCAGAGAACTTGTTACAAGGCCAAGTCCCACCGCGGCCGCGGTCCATCTTTAGCGGTCCGCGGTGGCATCTTTAGAGGACCATTCACAAGCAGTCTCCCACCGCGGCCACGGTCCAAAGGTTCAGAGACCCTATTTTAAGGCAAAGAGGGCCGCGGTCCGCGGTCAAGCATTTTCAGAGACCCAGAAGCGAAGGCCAATGTTGTCCATCGCGGACCGCGGTCGATTTTACGCGGTCCGCGGTAACCCCTCAGGGGCAATTTTGTCCAGAATTTCGGCTGAGTATAAATAGCTCATTTTGTATTTTTATTTAGATATCTTTGACATCAGTGACGAAAGGAGCTCGTGAATAGGCTTATTTTTCATCTTTTAGCTATTTCCTTGTGATTTTAACATTGAACCTTTGTGTTTATTGTTAGTAATCATTAATGTAGGTTCTATTTCTTCTCTTTCATTGAAATTATCTTTGATTATGAGTATCTAGACCCATTAGCTAGGGTTGTGGCTCAACCCTAGTGTGGGTATTTGATGGGTTTCTAAAATTAGGGTTTGGATGTTTATGGGTGTTAGCTATTTGGGCTAATTTAGGGTTCTTATTGCTATAATTAGTGGTTGAAAACACTAATTGATCTCTAATTGACTTGGGTCCTTCTTGAGAAAGAGGACTTGAGTCTAGAAAATTGGTCCAACAAGGAATTAGGGCATAATTAAGATATTAGTAGTACCAATCAATTGGGTTAAATCCAAAAATGGTAAAACCCTACTTGAGCCCTAATTAACGAGTTAAACCTCGAGAGAGTAATACCCTACTTGAACCTTAATTGCTTGCTTAATTGACACCCAATTGGCCTTGAGAGAGGTAATTAGGGCAAAGCCACTCGAATTACCGAGAGGTATCGAGTGGGAAAATTCGTGCATTGGTTATAGTTGTATCCCTAATCAACATCCTTACCTTAGGAAATTGAAATCCCTTAAGTATCCACCTAGGTAAAAGTCATGACCCTAGTGACTTTACCCATTTAAGAAAACAACACCAAAAACAAATTAGTTAGTAAATTTACAATCAACAATAGCATAATTCATAATGTAGTTTGAAACAACCAAATTATGAGAAGTGCAATTAGAAACACAAGACACTTCTAGTTCACATAGACACTCACTCCCATTATTAACTCCCTGAGGATTCGATCTCGACCTATCGGGTAAAAGCTGCACCGACCCTTGCCTTCCTACTTGAATAGTAGTGAGGGTGAGAGCCGATCAGGCAGTAGTATTGGTGGAGGCGGATGAAGAGAGATATTGTTGAGTATGTAGCACAATGTCTCAAGTTCCAGCAGGTCAAGTATGAGCACCAGAGACCAGGTGGATTACTTTAGAGATTAGATATTCCAGAGTGGAAGTGGGAGCGGATCACTATGGACTTTGTAGTTGGGCTTCCACGTACTTCGAAGTGTTTTGATGCTATTTGGGTCATTGTGGATAGATTGACCAAGTACGCACACTTCATTCCTGTTGGTACTACTTATACTTCAGAGCGGTTAGCTGGTATTTACAACAGGGAGATTGTCCGATTGCATGGGGTTCCAGTTTCTATCATTTCTGACAGAGGTACTCAGTTCACATCTCAGTTTTGGAAGGCCGTATAGAGAGGTATGGGTACTCAGGTAGAGTTGAGAATTACATTTCATCCTCAAACCGACGGGCAGTCGGAACGGACTATTCAGATTTTGGAGGACATGTTACGTGCGTGTGTGATTGATTTTGGTGGTTAATGGGATCAGTTTCTTCCACTAGCGGAGTTTGCATATAATAACAGCTACCAGTCCAGTATTCAGATGGTCCCGTATGAGGCTTTATATGGTAGGAGGTGTATATCTCTGGTTAGTTGGTTCGAGCTTGGTGAGGCTAGAATATGGGGCACAGATTTGATTCAGGATGCGTTGGAGAGGGTGAAGTTGATTCAGGAGCGACTTCGCACGGCGCAGTCTAGGCCGAAGAGTTATGCGGACCGGAAGGTTCGGGATGTGTCCTTTATGGAAGGTGATAAGGTAATGTTGAAGGTATCACCCAATGAAGGGTGTTATGAGGTTCGAGAAGAGGGGAAAGTTGAGTCCCCGGTTTATTGGTCCGTTTGAGGTGCTTCAGAATATTGGAGAGGCGGCTTATAGACTTGCTTTGCCACCCAACTTGTTGAGTGTCCATCCAGTATTTCATGTGCCGATGCTCCGGAAGTATGTTGGCGACCCGTCTCACGTATTGGACTTCAGCACTGTTCGGCTCGAGGATGATATGTCATATGAGGTTGAGCCAATGGCTAATTTGGCTCGCGAGGTCAGAAAGTTGAGGTCCAAGAATATAACTTCTGTGAAGGTTTAGTGGAGAGGTCAACCAGTGGAGGAAGCTACTTAGGAGACCGAGCGGGAGATGCGGAGCAGATATCCTCACTTGTTTGAGACTCCAGGTATGTTTCTTGACTCGTTCGAGGACGAATGTTTGTTTTATGAGGGGGAGAATGCAACGACCCGGTCGGTCGTTACGTAGAACCTGCATTATAATTACTGTTATTTACTTGTCATAGGTTGGTTATACTATTTACGATGTGTTAGAGTTTGTAGGCTTGGAATCGGAATGGTTGTAGTAAGAGTTTAGTCATTTAGTCTCTAAAAATAGCCTTATAGTTGGAAAAGTCAACTGAGAGTTGACTTATTGGTAAATGACCTCGGAATGCGGATTTTATGGCTCGGATATCTTTGTTAGGTGATTTGGGACTTACGAGTGTGTTCAGAATATTTTTGTGATGTCCGATGTAGAATTAGGCTTGAATGGGCGAAAGTTAGTTTTTGGTGATTTCCGGTCGACAGTGGAAAATAGGCTATCGGGTTCGGAATGGAATTCCGATAGTTGGAACAGGTTCATAATGTCATTTTGGATATGTCTGCAAAATTTCAGGTTAATCGGACTTGTTTTGGATAGTTTCGTCATCGTTGGTGAATTTTAGATATTTCAAAGTTCTTAGGCTTGAATCCGATGTGATTTTAGTGTTTTGATGTTATTTTTAGTGTTTTGAGAATGCAACTAAGTTTGAATGATGTTATGGGATATGTTGGTAAAAGTTGTCGAGGTCCCTAGGGGCTCGAGATTGATTTCGGGTGGTTAACGGGAATTTTAGCCTTAGGAAAATCTTTTGTTTTTCTGGTGTAAATGCAGCAACACATTGTTCACCGCGATCGAGAGGAATGGTCCGCGATCAAGTAGAGTAACCTGGATCCCGGTCATTTTTGTGAATCGTGATCGCGGGAGAAGAGCTGCGATCGCAAAGGTATGTAGCATCAGGCAGTGCGATCGCGTGTGCATTGGTGCGATTGCGTAGAGTTAGTCAGACGCGTGGGGAGTGGGGTCAACTGTTCTTCGCGATCGCGTGAGTATGGTTGCGATTGCATGGGTTGAGGTTATATTGAATCGCGATCGCGTGACTTGTGTTGCGATCGTGTAGAGTCTTTTGAGGGCCTGGGGGATTTGTTCTTCGCGATCACGTGAGTACTTCCGCGATCGTAGTGAAGAAAGGACTAGGCAGTATTTAAATAAACCCTTCGTGACCAATACCCACTTTTCACCATTTTTGCACGGAAAGAGAGCTTTTGCGGCGATTTTGAAGAGAGGAAATCATTGTTGTTCATTGAGGTAAGGATTTTGGACCCTAATACTCGATTATATGTGATTAAGGATCAAATATCAGTGTTTAATTCATGAAAATCAGTAGAAAAAGGTGGAGTTAGGGCTTGAGGTTATGAGACCTTTAGGGGATGATTTGAGGGGTCAAACGAACTCCGATTTTAACGTTCTTTATATGTACAGACTTGTGAGATGATGAAGAGCATTTTGGTATAAAATTTGTCGAGTTCCGAGATGCAGGCCCGGGGGTCGAGTTTTGACTAATTACAGGTTTTGAGCTAAAATTGGTATTTTTAAATTGGAATTCATTCCTTTAGCATAATTTGATGATAAAATTCTAATCTTGGTAGATTTGGAGCACTCGGAAGTTGATACAAGAGGCAAGCAGGTTGCAGAGTAGCTTTTCGGGCTAGTTTGAGGTAAGTAATGTCTTTAAATCCTGTCGTGAGGGTATGAAACCCCAGACTTTACATCCTTTCATGGATTTGGAGTGACGCACACACTGGATGACGAGTGTGGGGCATGCACGAATTGGAAATTTGGAAAAATTTACCTTTTTAGGCAACTATTGAGTTGTGAAATTGCTTTTAAAGCTTATACTCTAAAGTACTACTATGATTTGATATAATTGGGTTGTAAACCATGTTTGGGGCCTAGTGTTGATATGTTTTAACCCCTTGAGGGTTGTTTTACTGATATTCTCACTATTTTGAAACTATAAGTTTTCTCTCAGTCTTTCTTGTGAAATTGTTGACACTCTTATTTGATGATATTACTATTTCTTGAAATGAAATACTATTTTGGGTCGAGGACCCCGTTTTATTCATGGCCCGAGTGGCATGCTGAGAGTGTTTGACTAAGTGAGGCCGAGGGCCAATGTTGTGAGGATGTTATGATATGAGAGAGACCGAGTGCCTGAGAGTGATGATTTTCATGATTTGGCTTGTTTATAGCGCTTGGGTTGTAGGAGCCCCTTCGGAGTCTGTACACACCCCCAGTGAGCACAGTTACCTACTGAGTGCGAGTGCCGAGTGATGAGTGATTGGGAGACATGAGTGACAGTGAGGTTGCCCACAGAGATGATACTGAGAGATGGTGAGGTGCTGAGGGAAAGTGCTACTGAGTGATGATTATGGCCCGAGGGGCAGTTTTACGATGATATTTCACTAAGTTTTGACTATGATTCACTTCATTTTTCAAACTGATTTTACTGAGAGTTTTACTGAGAAATACTGGAAAATATACTTGTTTTTCAAAGTATTTTATGGAAACTGATTTTCGAACTTATGTATTTGATGTATAATTTATGGAGACTTGATGTTTTACTGTTTGTGGATTGCTGTTTTGTGTTGTGTGTTTCATATACTTCAGACTGTAATTTATTTTCATTACTACTGAGTTGGCGTACTCATCATTACTCCCTGCACCTCTGTGTGCAGATCCAGGTACTGGTTCAGAGCAGTAGTCATTCGAGTTTCATTCATCATCAGCTTTGGAATTTCGAGGTAGCTGTCCAGCGTCCGCGGCTTCTCCGTTTCCCTTCCTTATTTAGTATTAGTAGTTTATTTCATAGACATTGCTTAAGACATTAGCAGAGTTAGTTATTTCGTAGACACTCGTGATCGGTGGACTCCTGTGTTGGAGGAATTGTTAGACTGTTAGCTTATATTATTGGGGAGTAAAGACTTAAAGAAATTATTTTATACTCGGTTGCTGCTTGTTATTGATTTTTGAGAATATATGTTAAAACAAATGAGTAGTTGTGTGATGGTTGGCTAGCCTAGTTCCACGATAGGCGCCATCACGACCTGTTAGGATTTGGGGTCCTGACACCACATCATCCTCCAAGGTTGATAGCCTGGTGCTCCGCCGAGGTTGAGAGGGACCTGCTTCATCATGGGACTGCCTAGGTGGTGCAGCATCAGGTAAAGTTTCATCCTCGTCATCTACAACAATAAGGACCGGTTGCTCTTTGCCCACTGTTATTTTGCTCGCTTTAAACGGGCCTTCTTCGCCAGTTTTCCATCAAGGAGGCGATTCTCAGGGACCTTGGATATTCGGCACAACCTGGTGATTAGTGAAGGGAAATAGAACCCTTTTATTATTTCAAGCGATCGGATGAACATTTCATCACGGAGCACCTGGGCCACATCGAAGTCTAGCCAGTTTACAAAACACCAAACCATCACCGCACGAGTGGGGTTGACATCAGTGGTGTTGCTGGATGGCAATAGGCCGCTGTAGATGATGGTGAACTAGGATTTTTCCTCCCAAGTGAAAGAATTGGAGTTCAGCGTGATGCCATGTTTTACCCATGTTGGCACCCCTCCCGCAAAGATTGTCTGCACAAGCATGGTCCAATTGACCGGTTGTTGCTGATGGAGTTGGTAGTGATCCATATCACCAGAGAAGGCTGGAAGTCTGTATGCCCTGCGTATGGCCTCCAGCGAGGCGTTCACCTTAGTTCTCCACACTGTGACCACCTGGTTCTCATGTTCCGGGCAATTCACATAGAATTCTCGAACCATCAAAATGTTGGCCTCCTTAGGTTCTTCAAAGAAGATGTCAAGTTGGTGTCTCCTTATTTCAGTGAACATATCTGGACATTCATACCGTAGTGCAGCCATGTCAACCGGAACTTCGTGGACCATTTTCCTGGCCGTTTTTGCCTCAAATCGATATTCAGCCTCTTTTGACACAAACCGGGTGGCGTCAAACTGGCTAGTGCTGGCCTGGGTTCTTCTTTTCCTTGAGTGAGACATGGTACTTGGTACAAGAAGGTCAATTGTAAGAGAGTGATAAAGTTGTGTGCCTATCGGGTGATTACTCAGACTTCATCACCACGACGATCACAATGCCAGATATTTTCTCAATGGGGAAATTTTACAAACACCAGGTGGGCATAGTTCGTAACAAGCGTATATTGGCCCCAAATGGAATAGCTCCTCCCTACTTTCCAACCACAAACCAGTACCAATATCACCCCAACTACTAAATATTTCCCCTACCATTGTCAAACATAACACCAAACACCCTACGTCAAGTCCAAAGAGACAAAGACCCACAAAAACGAGCAATAGATGGTGAAGAATCACCATTACACTACAATACAACAAGAATCTACCATAAAATAAAAAACATAAAAGCGAAAATGAGAAGAGAAGAGAAAAAATAGAGACTTACTTGAGCAAGGATGTAGAGGAGAGAAGAGGGTGGTCAACAATGGAGGTTAGAGAGAGGGAGATATGCGGGGAAGAGGAAGAGGGGAAATATCTGGGTGAACAGGGGGCTAGGAAGAGAGAGAGAGAGAGAGAGAGAGAGAGAGAGAGTATTAGGGATTTAGCTCGTTTTAGGAGAATGGGAAAGTGGGTAAGGTGGGCTAAGGGGGTAAGTTATTAGAAGAGAAGGGGGAGAAATTAAAAGGAGAAAATAAAAAAATAAAAAGAAGAAAAAAAAAATCAGAAAAGAAAAACTTACCTGGGCGGCAGATGACTCGCCGCGGTCCCGGTGATGTCGAGTGGGTGAGATTTAGAGATTTGGCAATTTGCCGCAGTCTCGTCGCGGTCGCGGGAGATTCAGATGGGGCTGTCACACCTCCTTTTTCACTACCCCGGGATTAATGAAGGGTAATAAGGGAGTTTTTCCACTTTAAGGGACAATATTCGGATTTGGGATTTATTTATTATTTAAGAGTCCCGAATTTTTGACGATGCTCGGGGATACCGTTTTGTTTTGAAAATCCCAAACCGAGGAATTTTGACTCTGTTTTGATTTGTCTGCGACCAGAAATCCGAGTAAGGAATTCTGTTAACCCGGCAGAAGGTGTTAGGCATTTTCGAGTTCCGTGGTTCTAGCACGGTCGCTTAACTATTATTATTTGGCCTAAATTATCTGATTGTTTACGTGTTTTAACCTATTGTGTGTTTAACCTTTTAATTTTTAGCCGCTTTTAATATTTATGGATTTATCTTGAAACAAGTCACGATGGCGTGCACTTATTTTTTTGGGACACATTATACCTGCGCCACATGAAATGTACCCGCAATTACAATATGTGATTATTATTATTATTTTGAAGTTGTGGTCAGGTGGCATGAGTTGCAAACCCGAGTGTAGATTGCGTAATCATGTATATGGTCACGATAATTTAATTGCTTATTTGAAGCAAAGCTATTGTTCATTTGTTTTCCAAGTTGTTTGTAGTACTATCTAAAAGAGATATTTTTGGACTACAGGGTATGTATGTGTTCAAAATCGTCTAAGACTAAATTAGCTAGTCAAACTTTTGATTGTATCTACAAAGGAAAAGAGCTCCACAAACTTTATAGCACGAAAATTCAGCAAGACGGACTTCAGACCAACAAGATGAGCAAAAGATTAACATGCAATACACACTACACGAATCTCATGAAATCACATGATTTAATAGGCCGAGTGCGTAGTATAAGATAAATCCATACAGAATTGCGGTAAAGCAATCCAAAAGGACCATGACCATACACAACTAACAACATTGACTTTGATATCAAGTGAAGTTTCATTAAGCTCACACTCAAACACGCCAATGATCTGCTGTAACAAACAAAGAGTGTAGCTATTTGAATCACAGACTATAGGACAAGATTAAAGACTAGGAATAGTAATAAAAGTCTCAACAGCAATAGTAGCAACTTTCTGTAATTCGAGCGGATGAATGAAGTTGGACATTTCTTTGTTGTTATGTATATTCTCTATGCCACTGACTAATTAAGAGGTTATATTTCACATGCCCAATTTTGATCTGTGAAACATGAGAATGTTTAGCAAAGCCATATAATACACTTAAGCTATTACTCTTTCAATCCTACTGAAGCGTAATTTTATGTAAAAATTTCATCCGAAAGATGCAGCAAATACAAGTTTCAGACTAAACTACACAAAACATGTATGACAGGTAGAGGCAGACTCGCGCTCAAACATCAACTTAAACAACAAAATATACCGAAAGGCTAGGCATAAACATCATATGAGAGAAGTAGCATATTTGAATTTTATAGAAGAAGGCAAAGAAGTTCGATTATACAGAAATTCAAAACTATACCGGTTAATAGATGTGTACCTAGACTTGGAATAAGCTGAAATAGCCAATTAAAGGCAAAGAACTGAAGAACGAAGCCCAACACAAACAAGAAATCAAAAATACGGCAGCAAAACAGCAAACTCCGGCGAGGTCCGGCAACAACTTCAGCCACCAACCAACCCGGATGGAAATAGCAATTTCTTCGAACTCAAACAACTTTTAAAAATCCAGAAGTTATACAAGCGAGGAATCGAAATTGAAATCAACATTCTAAACTCTCTAAGTTTTTCCCTTCGTTTTCTGAAAAATAGAAGTCGAATTTTCCAGAAATTCTTCTCATTTTTGAAACCTCTTTTGTGTTTTCAACATTCAAAATCTTTATAAAAACTTTCAATTTTTTTCTTGCTTTTTGTTTGTTGCTGAATGTAGTTGTGTGTGTGAGGTCAAGATGAATGGGGTGGTTTTTTGGGTGAGCTATGTGAGTGAGTCGCGACTGGTATGGGGACTTGGATTTGGAGGAAAACCATGGAGATTTGTTTCTTGGTTCAGCAAGAAAATCGGTAAGAAGTATGGGGAGGGGTCTAAGACGTTTGTCTCTAATGTCTATATTGGGATGAGAGGTCCAGGAAGAAGCAGGGGAGGGGGAAACGGCACAACTCTTCAGAATTAGGTCTCTCCTATTTTTTAGGTATTGGGGGATATTTAATGAGGTTAGAGTATTGGGTGAGACCGGGTCGGGCAGGTGGGGTTTTGGGTTAGGGCGGATTAGGAGGAAATTGGGCCATGAAAATTGGCCCAGTCCGAATTTAGCCTTAACAACATTCTCTTCTTTTTATGCTTTTGCAGAATTAGCCACTTTAGACTGAAATTTAATTTAAATCTATATCTTGGCTAGCCTATGTATTTATTTTATCTAGTGATGGAATAGTGCAACTAATTGATTAATTAACCTACGAATGCAATTTTGATTTTTAGAAGATGTATTTAATAATGTAACTAAATCCTAAAAATGCAGTTTAAACCTAAAATGGCACGAAATGAAAATGAGACAATTTTTATGATTTTTTCTATAATTTTAAAGTATTAAACATGCATGAAATGCAGCTAAATAAAGAAAAGTTACTAAAATTCATTAAAAATTATTTTTTGATTATTTTTAGAAGTAATTTCCATGCGGGGCAAAAATTGGGTGTTCACAACTGCCCCTCTTTGCTTGAGAATATGAAGAGTTTTCGGGCAAAGATAATGAGCAACACGAGAAATTTTTGCCCGTTTGGTACTCTGTTTCGAAGCATTTTGAAAACATTTTGACCGAACCTTGCTTTAGAGGTTGCCTACATATCCTTGGCTATAAAGGAATCATGTCAGTGTAGTTCTGGAAGTTTTGGTAGCTGGGACTACCGGGAAGCTGTGATTTCACTGTTGTTGCTGCTGCTTACTACTTGCTGAGCTCCTTATTACACCAAAATCAAAATGAAAAAGACTAAACTAAACCTATCAACTATGAGTTACAAGAGTAATATCTATTAGTCTGTTGAAGCCTGATCTTGAATCTTGGCTGCTTTTATACAGACTTGATATGGACCTTGATGCTTGCTAGTTGTAGGCGTTGGTTCAATCTTCTTCAGCATTTCGAATCAAGAAGGGACATACACCGCTTGTGACTTCAGTCTTGCCTTGAGCGGTCCACATCTTTTCCGCTTCTGTACTTTGGATTCAATCTTCTCTTTCCTCTTTTGTTTTATCATTCTGGATCGAAACTTCTTATTTTGGTCGTCTCGAGTTCCAATGTCCTAAAAATGTAATCTGCACAAAAATCAAAACAAACGAACGGAATTTTCTGCCCCAGTTTTCACTAGGAAAATTTTGTGAGTTATTGTAAGGAAATCTACACTATTTTGTTATTGAAAGCGGTGAAAAACCAGGAGCAGTGCACCCGGAGTTATTGTAGACTAGGGAGTGGATACCCTATATCTCCAAGCAAGCTCAACTAGGGGTTGGAGACCCTATGTTGCAGAATAAAATCAACTAGGGATTGTATGCCCTATGTTGGAAAAGAAATCAATTAAGTAATGTATGCCCTTAAATCGAAAAGAAAACATCAATTAGGGAATGTATACCCTTAATTGTCATCGACTAGGGAGCGTGTACCCCCATGTCGGGAAAAGAAAATCAATTAGGAAGTGTATGCCCTTAATGGAAAAAATAAAACATCAATTAGGGAGTGTATACCTTTAATTGGAATCGACTAGGGAACGTGTGCACCCATGTCGGAAAAGAAAATCAATTAGGGAGTGTATACCCTTAATTGAAAAAGAAAAGCATAAATTAGGAAGTTTATACCCTTAATTGGAAAATAAAAGCATCAATTAGGGAGTGTATACCATTAATTGGAAAAGTAAAACATCAATTAGGGAGTGTACACCCTTAATTAGAAAAGTAAAACATCAATTAGGGAGTGTATACCCTTAATTGGAAAAGCCAAAATATCAATTAGGGAGTGTATACCCTTAATTGGAAAAGTAAAACATCAATTAGGGAGTGTATACCCTTAATTGGCATCGACTAGGGAGCGTGTGCACCCATGTCGGGAAAAGAAAATCAATTAGGGAGTGTATACCCTTAATTGGAAAAGCAAGGCCTCAATTAGGGAGTGTATACCCTTAATTGGAAAAGAAAAACATCAATTAGGGAGTGTATACCCTTAATTGGCATCGACTAGGGAGCGTATGGACCCATGTCGGGAAAAGAAAATCAATTAGGGAGTGTATACCCTTAATTGGCATCGACTAGGGAGCGTGTGCACCCATGTCAGAAAAAGAAAATCAATTAGGGAGTGTATACCCTTAATTGGAAAAGAAAAGCATCAATTAGGGAGTGTATACCCTTAATTGGAAAAGAAAAACATCAATTAGGGAGTGTATACCCTTAATTGGAAAACTAAAACATCAATTAGGGAGTGTATACCCTTAATTGGAAAGTAAAACATCAATTAGGGAGTGTATACCCTTAATTGAAAAAGAAATCATCAATTAGGGAATATATACCCTTAATTGGCATCGACTAGGGAGCGTGTGCCCCCATGTCGGGAAAAAAAAATCAATTAGGGAACGTATACCCTTAATTGGAAAAGAAAACATCAATTAGGGAATGTAAACCCTTAATTGGAAAAAGTGTAGCTAGGGTTTGGAGACCCTATACCACTTCAGGTTTGAGCTATTTTCAACATTGTTTTTTGAATAAATGCGGGAAAGGATTTTGGAGAAAACTTCCTTTTTGGAGTTGTTGCTGCAGAGCTTCTTCTAGCTCTTGCGCCTTTTCTTTTGGTTGCACCTGCTTTTGCACGGTTGCTTTTGAGTTGCACTTGTTTCACATTTTCAAACAAAAAACAGTTTGTTAGTTTGAAACGGTGGTTGGTTTTGCGGCCTTGATTGTTTCAAGCTGCCTGATCTCAGCCCCTTTGACGAAGATCTCAACTGTTTTCTTGTTTGCTGGTTGGGGATTGGGTTTCATCTCCAATCCCGGGAACCTTGGCTTTCCAGGTTTTACCATGGCGATCGATCACGTAGAACCCAACATTTTGTTTTGCCTTTGTAGGCCTTTCACTTGCTTTCCTTTTGGGTTTCCAGAGTATCGGGGGGAGTTTTGGGCCCTCAAATTCTGCTGCAACGGTTAGTCGCGGGACTTAACCTTTCCAACTTTATTTTGCCTTTATTGGCTTTTCATTTCTGAATTTTCTTCCAACTTTAACTTTAGGGCATTTGGAATATTTCGGGTTTTCAAACCTTGCCGAGAGGGTTAGCCACGTGGGACTCAATCTTTCACTTCATTAGCCTTTATAGGCACTTCAACTTGATTTTCTCCTTTCAAGGGTTTTTGAGTTTGAAACATCGGCCGCTATGGCCAGTCGAGATCGACTCGATGCCCCTGACGAGGCTGGGTGCCTTTTGCATATTAACCTGTGTCAAATGAGAGCCCTGTAAATCAGTCTTGCCATCCTTTCTTTGCCTTAGTTTAGGAACAGAGTTAGACCAAAAGGGATTCAAAAGAAAAATAAATGACAGAATGGACAATGAATTTAAACAAGAGGTGTCCCTTCCGGGGAAAGGAAAGAAGGACTTATCTGGAGTGCATGCGGACTTCAATGAACATGACATGCCTTTTGGACTGGATGCCTGATCCGTGTAAACTGTCCGACTCTCAGAAATTCATCACAACTATTACCTCGAGATTGAGAAACCTTGCCCCGAAAACGTTTCCATGTCAGTAACCAACTATCCTCTTTTCGATCAGTGGTGCCCTTTGCGGGTTTTCACCGACTAACCTCTCTCATTTCTCTTCTTACTGTTGCCTCACGGTGCCCGTGTGGGTTTTCACCGATGAGACTCTCCCTCATTTAATTTCTCTTTTTACCGTTGCCTCACGGTGCCCGTGTGGGTTTTCATTGATAAGACTCTCTCATTTGCTTGTATTAGATCCAAACAACTGTATTCTCCAATTTTGGACATCGTTTCCGATTTATCGGAAGGACTTGAATAGGATTTTGGGTAAAAAGAATTTGGACTGAATTACAACTCTGGAACCTTTCAGGCGACACATCGCCGAACATATCATAACTTCTGCCCCTAGTTTCACTTTTGGGGGAATTTGGATTTTTTTTTGGTGTTACTGAACCCCAGGGAGAGGCTGCCTACGTATCCTTTCGGAATCAAGTCGAACGTAGTTCAGGGAAACATTTTGTTTTTGTTTTGTTTTTCCTCTTCTTTTTTTTGTTTCGTTTTCTCTTTCTTTTGCTTTCCTTGTTCTATTTTTCTTTTCATTTCATTCTCTCTTTTTTTATTTTATTTTTGTTGCTCTGTTTTTTTCTATTTTTCTTATTTTTTTTCAACAACACTTTCACGTTCCAAAGAGGGTAATCAAAGGAAGGCAACTGGCTCAAAAGGTTGGCAAAAGGGGTAATAGTGTTTGGGTAGCGAGAATGAAAGCCTTCGTCATCTCAATCGGAGAACATTTAATACTATATGGAGGATCAAACATAGTGCCTTTTGACTGCACCTGTGTTTACAGTTGTTTCTGGGACATTTTCTTCGAGCCCCAAGTACAACGCACTCTTTTGGTAGTACTCTTGTCGCAATGCATAGACCTTTACAATCTGAACCAATTTTTCTTTGGCTATTCCGATTCATTATTTTATTTCCTTGATCAAACTTCATTTGCATTTCTGATCCTTGATTTATTATTTCGAACCCTGACGGCGTTTTAAGATCTTTTGACTGCACCTGCATTCAGAGTTGTTTTGGGGAAAATTTCTTCGATGTACACCAAGCACAAGCGCACTCTTTTGGCAGTACTCTTGTAGTAATGTATGGACCTTTCTAATCTAAACCAATTTTCCTTTGGTTATCCTGATTGTTTTATTTCGTCGATCTAACTTCATTTGCATTCTGACTCTTGATTCATTATTTCGGAGTCTGACAGCGTTTTAAGATATGGGCATGAAGTCCGCAGGCATGTCATGTTATTGAAATCGACATTTAAAAAGAACTAAAAGTAGCATAAGAAAAAGGACAAGATTAAGAAAAGAGACATTCTTGGAAAATGAAATATTAAATCCATTTGATTTTTGATTGATTTTTTTTTTTGAAATTTAAAGATAGAAGGGTTTACATTGGAAAGTAGAACAATAAAGTAAAACATCCAGATCACACCCTGATATAATTCGGACGCAGAAAGGATAGCAAGACTGGCTACCGAGACTCCCATTTGATGGGGAAACTTTCAGGCTTGGCAACCGTTTTCTGGTTTTTCTTTTATCTCGGCAATGGCTGCAATGGCCTTCAGTGCCGGATCAAATTTGTCATCTTTACAAATCATTCCGACTACTGGCCCAGTGTGAGCATATAGGGGGTTATTCATCGTATTTGGGTCTTCTTCATCCCCAAGCACTATTGACTGGACCTCGATGAGGTCTTCCACTGCTCTTTTTAAAGTCCAACAATTTTCAGTGTTATGTCCCACTGCTCCAGAGTAGTATTCACATCTAGCATCAGCCCGGTGCGACTCGGGGTTCGACTAGTTTGGGGCCACTGGTTGTAGCATACCTGTCCTGACCAACTTTTGGAACAAGATAGAGTATGATTCACCAATAGGGGTGAATTGATTATTTTGGAAAGGCTCTCTTGGGCGCGGATTGTATTGGGAAACATTTTATTGGGGATTATATGGAGCTTGGTAAGGATGGGCATTTATGGGAAGTGGAGCTCGGTTTTGGGTATAATTTTGTGGCCCTGTGTAAGATTGCACGTTCATCACCGCATAGGGAGGCGGTGCCACGACATATGTTGTATCATCTTGATAAGGATAATAGTGTTGGGGGACTTTAGGAAGCGTATATGATTGGTTGAATTCCCTGTGGGCCCCCTTCGAGCTCGAAGTCATCATAGCTCCCTCTTCTATCTCGCTTCTGTTCAACAAACCCCCTGACCCATTCTGAACGGCTTCTGATGTAGCCTTAAAAGTAGCTTGACTCCAAATTCGGCCCGTTTCTAGACCACTTTCGACCATCTCCCCAATTTTGATAGCTTCAGGAAATGGTCTACCCATAGCAGACATCATGTTCTGGAAGTAGTCTGCCTCTTGGGCCTGTAGGAAGACCGTAACCATTTCTGCTTTGTCCATTGGAGGCTTTACCCTGGCAGGTTTCTCACGCCATTTGACAGCATATTCACGAAAGCTTTCCACGGTTTTCTTTTTCAAATTGGACAAAGAATTCCTGTCGGGAGCAATGTCCACATTGTATTGGAACTGGCGGACAAAGTCTCGGGCCATATCGTCCCACACATGCCAGTGAGTAATTTCTTGACTCATATACCATTAAGCAGCGATTCCGGTGAGGCTTTCTCCGAAATAGGCCATTTGTAACTCATTTTTTTCCACTAGCATCCCTCAGCTAGTTACAATATCGTTTTAAGTGAGCTATCGGGTCTCCGTGCCTGTCATATTTTCCAAACTTTGGCATCTTGAAACCAACCGGCAGGTGAACATGTGGAAACATGCATAAACCAGAGTAGGAGAGACTCTTCTGACCACTCAGACCCTGAATGTTTTTTAAGCTTTGCTCTATGCTTCTCATCCTCCGAGCCATTTCTTCCTGCTTGGGGTTTCTCATTGTTCTGTGCTGACCCCTGGGAGACTCATATCGCGGGTGCTGAGGGTATGATTTTGGCCTGGGCATTGTTGGATGTTCCGTAGTGGAGATTGGTGGTACAACAAGCATTGTTGGCGGTTCTCTTGAATCCAGCGCCTGAGGGTGATCCACAAAAGGCATTCCGGGGCCATTAGACGGCATTAGAAGGTGCCCACATGGGATGAGTGGGTTGGGCACAAGGATGTTGGAAAACCCATATGAACCGGGAATCAACTCAGGAAAACCATGGATTACATTAGGCGGTTCCCTACCATTAGACCAGGCGTCCCACATTTCCAACATGCGACGACGCAACATTCTATTTTCTTCAGCAGTTGCTGATTCCGACTGCGGAATAGCCGATGACGGGCTATCCTTAGGACCGATGATTGGCAGATTACCGACGGAAGCCATCTCTACCTTTGGACCTTGTGAAGGATGGGAAACCGGACTACCAACAAAACCAACCACCAGAACCTGGCTAATTTGCACACCAAACAACCTTGTTAGCTTTGAGACATTTAGCATATAGGAAATCGCATATTGGGATGCAATGCACCTAACAGTTAAATGCTTCTACCATGTGTTTGAACGGTTGCATGTTTCATCCTTGCCTTTAAATGTCGCTTTCAAATTTTATCCCTCCCTCTTTTTTTTGAATTTTCCATATCTCGATTTCTTTTCCTTTCTCTTTTTGTTATTTTCGCTCTTTGTTTTTCTCAGTTATTTTGTCACTCTTTTTTCCTTTTTTTTTTCTTTTTCGCTCTATTTTTCACTTTCTTTTCACTCTTTTCTCAATTTTTTTTTTCCTTTTTTCGTATTTATTTATTTTTCACTCAATTTACTTATGGCTATGATCGAATCCTACGTGGATTGCCTACGTATCATGACGCCGCATGAATCGGATCTTGTGTAGTTCGGGAAGATTGAGGATGGAATAAATATAGCTAACTCTTTTTATTTATTTATGTTTGAATTTTTTTTAAAGAAAGGTTTTAAAAGAAGATAGAAAATATTTTTAGCTTTTTTTTTTTTTTTTTTTTAATGTTTTGATTGAAATGTTTGAGAAAGAAAAAAAAAGACTTCTAAAAATATCAAGAAAATATTTTTTTTGGATTTTGATTTGATTATTTTATATTTTTTTTGGACTTTTGGAAAAACTAATTCAAGATAAAGGAAACCTATTTTTTTTTTTTGGATTTTGATTTTTGAAATAAAGACCTTTAGAAAATATTTTGGGAGTTTTGGCTTTTTTCTATTTTATTTCTTATTTCTTAATTTCTAGGCAAAAGACTTCCAAAATGGTGAATATATATATATATATATATATATATATATATATATTATTTTGATTGATTGATTTTTTTGAATGAAAACTTCAAAGAATTCTTTTTTTTTTAAACTTTGGTAATTCAAAATTAAGAAAAAAATATTTTTGTTGAATTTTCGATCGTTTTGTTTTTTTTTTTAATAGGAAAGAGAATGTTTTTTTTATTTGTTTTCTTGTTTCTTTGTTTTCTTTTCTTGTTTTAGAAAAAAAGACTTCAAATGAAAAACTGGAATATAATTTTTTTTTAAAATTTCGCTTTTTTTTTTAAAGAAAAAATTCTACTGAAACAGGGAAATATTTTGGTTTTTGTTTTTATTTTGATTTTTTTTAAATATTGTGAAAAACAAAGGTAGAAAATATAATTTTTTTTATAAAAGAAGGAGAAATGATGATTTCAATAAACAATGCCGTCTGTTTACTTGAAATGTCGTTGGTCTATAGTAGCAAGTTTGAAATTGTCATCAACATCATAAAATAAAGCAACTTGATATAGTTTTATTTGTAAAAATTAATTGCTGAGGAGGATTATGTTCATAACCATGCTGGATTCTTCAATGGGGCCACAACTGCCTTTACTTGCAAGTAATTCTTGAGACTATATTCTCCATTTTCTCTTCCCTGTCCACTCATCTCATACCAACCAAAAGGAATTGTAGCGTCGAAGGTATCAAAGCAATTAACCCATACCGTTCAATTCTAGAGATTGTTTGAGATGATGTTGGATGATTTCCAAGAAACAAATGATAAACTTCAGAATGTCCACCAGATTCTTCATCATCCAGATCATTTTATTATCTTCAGATGAGCTCTAAATTTGAGTAGGAGACTGCTGCATCTTCTGCAAAAAAGAAAACAAAGTTAGAGTAAAACTTTCCATCCTTTCCCAGATGATCCTGCCAAAGTTGTTCCATATGCAGGACATAGTGTCTCCATAGCATTTCTTGTGTTGAATTTATTGCATTTTCCAGTTGTCTAAGTTGCTGGATATTTTCCATGTTGTACTGCTTATGCTCACCACTGATTTTACTACCTGGGAATGATCACATATTGCTAATACCACCCATGGAAGTTTAGTCGGTTGGTGAGTCAAGTTTCCAGTACTGATACATGCAAAAAAGAACACGATGTTAGTGAAAAAACATAACACTGTGATCTCCTTATACAAATTTGATCACCGCATTCCCCTTGCAATTCAACTTCTCTCATCAAGAAGATAACAGACTCCACAGCCGAAAACAACGTTTTCTTGTTACTATTAGCTTATGTGATCATATCCTCAAGAAGGTTAACGCTACATATTTGACCAGATTCAGTGACCACCGGATTTGGCATAGACTTTACTTCACCTACAAGCATTTCACCAGCCAAATCATTATTAAATGTAACATTGACGACATCATTAAGTTCTGCTTTCTCTAGCTCATCACGCGCGTCTGGTGCAACCACAAACTCTATACTACTTTCAGAATCACTCAAGGCAGAATTTTGAGCATTCAAGGAAGCAAGCTGACTCTCAGGATGTTTCATGTCCAGATTGTCTACTGAAGATATTATCTTTTTGTGTGTAAGTGCAGTAGAATCATCTACAGGTGTGTTGTCAGTCACTTCAAGGGTATTATGTGAAACAACACATTCCATAGGCTGATAAAGATGATTGTATGCAAGTTCAGTTCCATCATCTTTTACTTCGAAAGTATTTGCTTCAAGACTTTCAGACTGACCACGTTTTTCATTTTCGATTTTAGCAAAGATCCGAGTTTGACTTAGATCACCCAGCTTAGATAAGAACTCACGAGCCTCCACGGACAATCTCATCATGACTTGTGTATGATAGTGAAATAAGGTCAATTTTGTTTTTAATACCCCATGTGCTTATAACCTCTTTGTCTCTATCAGTGAGGGTAGGCAGATCAATATGTACCTGAGAAGCATGCAGAGTGAATATTGACCCAGCTAAAGTGGCAGAGTTCTTTACCACGCAAATGACATCATCCCCATTCACCTCGTCTACCTCGACCCAAACGGATGTTGTTTCACTTCCTGTGAAGAGATACTGACCAACAAAAAATGGTGTCTCCCCTCTTTACAGCCTTGGCTAATCCGCCAAAGTTAATTGGCAACAGTTCATAAGATGCTTCTTGGCCTTGATGAGGAGTAAGAGTAATAAGTGAAAAAGGAAAATATTCTTCTTTTTTTTGGATTTTGAAAATTGGGGTCTCAAAGAAAGGCGTCTCTGAAGAAAGAAGAAGGAAAATACTATTTATTAATTTTTGGATTTTTAAAATTGGGGTCGGAACCTATGAGGTTTGCCTACGTATCTCACATCCAGTGAGAATCAGACCCGCGTAGTTCGGTCGTTTTGACGGAACCGGGGAAACAAGACTTTTTGAAGACATTCACTTATTTTCTTTCTTTTTTTTAGACAGAGTTTCAAGTTTCGAATACCTATCTCTCACTCTTTGTTTTTTTTTCATTTTCTTTTTTATTCTAGAAGTCGGTCAACATGCAAGCCGAAACAAAATAATGCACTTATAGCAGGTAAGATGCATCAGGATGGTCCTTTATTTCGGGTTCATCTGTCCTAGACGGACCCAACCCCTGTGTTGAGTCCCCCTAAGTCAAATGCACGTGATGCAAACAACGCACTTACTAGGGATCCGGCATGAGGTTATGTCATTCTAAGTTTAAATCCTAGAGTTTTGTTCTAGACCAGGCTTACCTGAGCGGACAGCTCGAGCCGGGTTCGGGGCAGCGTACCGGAAATACAGAAGCTTCACCGGCTTTGCAACTTGTCTGTACCTCATTCTAAAATTTGGATGACTCTAACAGAAAATAAGTCACACGAAGTGCACACTTCCCAGATGATTAGAAGACTCAGAGAGAATAAGGGTTTTGGCACAGTTCATATGCAGTTCAAATAATATCAAAAGCGGTAAATGCGGCAATTAATACATTAGGTTTAAACACGTAAAATCAGATAACGAAATCCAAAATATAATAGCTATTCTAAGCTCGGATTCTTGAACCCTAAACTAGAGATTCTAGGTTGGATATCCCCTGCAGAGTCGCCAGAGCTATCACACCTCCTTTTTCACTACCCCGGGATTAATGAAGGGTAATAAGAGAGCTTTTCCACTTTAAGCGACATTATTCGGATTTGGAATTTATTTATTATTTCAAAGTCGCCACCCAGATTTTTACGATGCTCCGGGACACCGTTTTATTTTGAAAATCCCAAACCGAGGATCTTTGACTCTGTTTTGATTTGTCTGCGACCAAAAATCCGAGTAAGGAATTCTATTAACCCGGGAGAAGGTGTGAGGCATTCCCGAGTTTCGTGGTTCTAGCACGGTCGCTTAACTATTATTATTTGACCTAAATTATCTGGTTGTTTACGTGTTTTAATCTATTGTGTGTTTAAAAGGTTAAACAAGTCACGATGGCGTGCACTTGTTTATTTTGGGACACATTATAATTGCGCCACATGAAATGTACCCGCAATTACAACCTGTGATTTTTATTATTATTTTGAAGTTGTAGTCGGGTGGCATGAGTTGCAAACCCGAGTGTAGATTGCGTAATCATGTCCATGGTCACGATAATTTAATTGCTTATTTGAATCAAAGCTATTATTTATTTTCTTTTTCAAGTTGTTTGTAGTACTATCTAAAAGAGATATTTTTGGACTACAAGGTATGTATGTGTTCAAAATTGTCTAGGACTAAATTAGCTAGTCAAACTTTTGATTGTATCTACAAAGGAAAAGAGCTCCACAAACTTTATAGCATGAAAATTCAGCAAGACGGACTTCAGACCAACAACATGAGCAAAAGATTAACATGCAATACACACTACACGAATCTGATGAAATCACATGATTTAATAGGCAATTTCGATTGCGTAGTATAAGATAAATCCATACAGAATTGCTGTAAAGCAATCCAAAAGGACCATGACCATACACAACTAACAACATTGGCTTTAATATCAAGTGAAGTTCCATTAAGCTCACACTCAAACACGCCAATGATCTGTTGTAACAAACAGAGAGTGTAGCTATTTGAATCACAGACTATAAGACCACATTAAATACTAGGAATAGTAATAAAAGTTTCAACATTAATAGTAGCAACTTTCTGTAATTCGAGCGGATGAATGAAGTTGGACATTGCTTTGTTCTTATGTATATTCTTTACGCCAGTGACTAATTAAGAGGTTATATTTCACATGCCCAATTTTGATTTGTGAAACACGAGAATGTTCAGCAAAGCCATATAATACACTTAAGCTATTACTCTTTCAATCCTACTGAAGCGTAATTTTATGTAAAAATTTCATCCGGAAGATGCAGCAAATACAAGTTTCAGACTAAACTACACAAAACATGTATGACAGGTAGAGGCAG
>ML246745.1:488-50040 GCA_005239495.1 Nicotiana undulata
TATTTTTTTTTTGTATTTTTCTTTTGGAGCTTGATTTCAAGAGATTACCTTCTCAGCTTCCACTCCGATACTACACCCCCAACTTAGGCTTTTTGCCTCATTCTCAATATTCAAGGAGGGACGAGTTCAAAAGAGGAAGTATTTTTTTCAAAAGGAAAAGGCTAGTATTGAGGTGACCAAATAAAAAGTTCAAGGCTCAAGTGGGGTAACTAGTGATAATATATATACAAAGGTGGATCAAAAGGCTAACGGGGTTTTCAAATAACACAAAGAATGCCTAAGGACATTTCTCTAACCAAACATACTTGTCATTAGCATTGGAAAACCAACCGGGCAAGTTATAGATGATGGACGTACGCACAAGAATTATTTATACAAGCACTAAGTCACATGGCACATGAATTAATCAAGATGGGTCGCACTTGCGGGAAAAAGGTCGCTCCTGCGGAAAAAGGCCTGGGCACTGCGGGATTCTCGCACCTGCGGACTTTGGATCGCAGGTGTGGACTCGCACCTGCACGAAATTGGCCGCACCTGCGGTTGGCCTGGGCCCTGGGGGAGGTCGCGCCTGCGGGCTTTTGTCCGCGCCTGCGGGCTTTTGTCCGCGCCTACGGAGCCGCGCCTGCGAGAAGAGGGGTCGCCCCTGCGGCTGGAGCCGCACCTGCGAAGGGGTGGCCGCTGGTGCGAGCCTCGCGCCTGCGGCTCATGGACCGCAGGTGCGGTCACACCAGCAGTCCAATTGCTGGTTTTTGACCCCATTCGGGGTCCAGGAGACCCCTAGGCCCACCCGAGCCCTCGACAAATTATACCAACGAGTCCCAAATCACATGACGGACTCGCTCGAGCTCCCAGAACACTAAAAACATCATTCAAACCAAGAATCACTCTCCAAAACCCCTTAGATCAAACTTAGGATTTCAAGAAAAATTCAATGGCTCACCAATATGCCGAACGGGTCTATACTGCTCGGAATGACCCCAAATTTTGCGGACAAGTCATAAATGACTATACAGAACTATTGCCAGTTCCGGAATTCCATTCGGACCAAGATATCACGAGGTCCAATTCAAGGCTGAATTCCAAATCCTAAGCTGATGGTAGCCTGATCTCAATTCTATCTTGGAGAACACTATAGCACCCTGAAGGTGGTCAAATAGATCATCAATCCTTGGCAAAAGATACTTATTCTTGATAGTAACCTTATTCAGCTGCCGGTAGTCAATACACATCCTCATTGAGCCATCTTTCTTCTTGACAAACAACACTGGAGCACCCCAAGGAGACACACTAGGCCTAATGAATCCTTTATCCAACAAGTTTTGCAACTGATCCTTCAATTCCTTCAACTATGGCGGGGCCATACGATACGGTGCGATAGAAATGGGCTGAGTGCCCTGGGCCACCTCGATACAAAAGTCAATATCCCTGTCGGGTGGCATACCCGGCAGGTCAGCAAGGAAAACCTCTGGGAACTCACGAACCACAGGTATAAACTCTATAGAAGGAACCTCAGCACTAGAATCACGAACATAGACCAAATAGGCCAAACAATCCTTCTCGACCATACGCCGAGCCTTCATATAAGAAATAACTCTGCTAGAAGAATGACTAGAAGTCCCTCTCCACTCCAAACGAGGTACTCATGGTAAGGCTAAGGTCACTGTCTTGGCATGACAGTCCAAAATAGCATGATAGGGAGATAGCCGATCCATCCCCAATATAACATTAAAGTCCACCATATCCAGAAGAAAAAGATCAACCTGAGTTCCACCAATAACTACTAAACAATCACGGTAGACTCTATCTACCACTATAGAATCACACACCGGTGTAGACACATGCACAACATTACTCAAGGAATCATGGGGCATACTCAAATAAGGGGAAAAATATGAAAACACATAGGAGAATGTAGAACCCGGATCAAATAGCACCGAAGCTTCTCGACTGCAAACTGAAACCGTACATGTAATAACTGCATCAGAAGCCTCAGCGTCAGGCCTGGCAGGAAAAGCATAACACCGGGGTTGAGCCCTTCCAGCCTGAAAAGCACTGGGTCTACCTGCTACGGGCTGACCCCTACCTCTCATGACCTTCCCTCCACCTCTATGAGTCTGACCTCCACCTCTAGCACCACGACCACCCTTAGCTTGCTGAGGGGGCGAGGGTGCACCTGATGCGGGAACCATGGCACGGGAACCCTGATACTGGGAACCACCAAGACCTCGGGGGCAAAACCTAGAAATATGCCCCATACCACCGCAAGTGTAGAAAGCCTTCGACTGCTGAGAATACTGACCCTGGAACTGTCCCTAACGACCAGAATGACTACCCTGAAGACTCTAAATCGGCGGTGTACTGATGGAAGCTGATGATGCACTGCGGGATGCCTGGAGTGCTGACAGATAAGTCCTAGGGGGATGACCTCTGCCAAAAGAACCTCTGTCTCCAGAGGAGGCACCAGTGAAGCGGCCGAAATGATGAGGTCTCTTGTCAGACCCCTGACCACCACCCTGGGATTATACCATCTCAATGCGTCTGGCCACATCAGCTGCATCTTGGAAGGAGATATCAGTACCCGTCTCCCTAGCCATCTAAAGTCTGATAGGCTGAGCTAGACCCTTAATAAATCTCCAAACCCTCTCCCGATCAGTGGGAAGTATCATAAGTGCATGCCTGGCTAGAGTGATGAACATGGTCTCGTATTGAGTGACAGACATAGATCCCTGCTGGAGGCGCTCAAACTGCCTTCGAAGATCCTCTCGCTGAGTAATGGGAAGAAACATCCCCAAGAATAGCTCGGAGAACTGAGCCCAAGTCAATGGTGTAGACCCAGCTGGTCTGGTCAAGCAATAGTCTCTCCACCAAGTCTTAGCAGAACTCGAAAGATGAAATGTAGCAAAGTCAACTCCATTGGACTCCACAACGCCCATGTTCCGAAGAACCTCATAACAACTGTCTATAGAATCCCGAGGATCCTCTGATGGTGCACCAGCAAATGTAGTAGTGAATAACTTGGTGAACCGATCCAGTCTCCATAGAGCATCTGCTGACATAGTTGCACCCTCGGTTGCCGGTGCCACAATACCCAACGGAGCTACTCCAGCTGTCTGAGGTGCTGGACCCTGAAACTGAGTGGCAAACTGCTATGGGGTGTGAATAACAGGAGTCTGGGTCCCTCCCCCAGAATGAGAACCAGCTGGTGCAGTAGGAAGAAAACCGGCCTGAGCCACACTCTCTATAAGTCCCACCAATTGGACGAGAGAGTCCTGAAGTACTGGGGTGGCAATGAACCCCTCTGGGACCTGAGATGGTCCGGCTGGAACCGTTTGAGCAGGAACCTCACCGGCATAGTCTACTTGTGGGTCCTCTACTGGGGCTGCTGCTCCGGGCTGAACCCTGCCCCTGCCTCGGCCTCAGCCCCTCGTAGAAGCTGTAATACGAGGATCAGGCTGCTGATCGGTCGATGAGGAAGTACGCGTCCTCGCCATCTGTGAGAGATTAGGATAGAGACTCAATTAGTATTTAGAATTTAAATGGCACGACAGAGAATGAAAGTTATGAAGTTATTTCTAACTTTGCAGCCTCTGGGCGATAAGTATAGACATCTCCGTACCGATCCCTCAGACTCTACCAAGTTTGTCCGTGAGTTGTGAGACCTAAGCAACCTAGTGCTCTGATACCAACTTGTCACGACCCAAAATCCCACCTTCAGGCTGTGATGGCGCCTAACGTTGAACCCCCTAGGCAAGCTAACGTTCGAACTAAATAAGCTCATTTGCAACTAAAATGAACAAGATAACTAATGCAACGTCGGTCACCAATATGAGAGTTAACTAAGTTCACAATAATGAAGCAAGCCCCGAGAATAAAACCGATAAATATAACCCAAAACTGGTGTCACATACTCACGAACTGTCTATGAAATTACTGAATACAATGGTTTGAAAATAAGTACATATGACTATCTTTGAAACTATAAAATAAGATAGAACTGAAAGAGAAGGGTAGAAGGTGACGCCAAGGCCCACGAACGTCTGCGGGTCTACCTCGATGTCTCCTGAATGAACTGGTGGAATGCTCCCTCCGTCATCGCCCACCGACCCCATGTACTGAGAAAGTGCCGAGCCTAACCTCGGCGAAGTAGTGACGAGGCTAGGACCGACAACAATATACATACCTGTGACATTCTATATAATAACAAGAAAATATCGACAGAAATAAACAATATAAATAGATATGGGGAGAAACATGTTGGGGATAAGAGGGGCAACAAATACTAGCATAGTGAAATGGGGTAACCACTGAAATGTAACAGTAAAAGCAGGAATTTAATGCCTCAGAACAGATAATGAATAACACAAGGCACGACATGTCCCCTCGAGCATCACCTAACAAATGACTTGGCACAAAATGTCCCCTCGTGCATCAAACAGTAACACATCGGCACGACATGTCCCCTCGTGGGATAAACAATAATAATCATCATGACATGTCCCCTCGTGCGATAAACAATAACAATCATCACGGCATGTCCCCTCGTGTGATAAATAATAAACAATCAACACGGCATGTCCCCTCGTGTGATAAACAATAAACAATCAGCACGGCATGTCCCCTCGTGCGATAAATAATAAACAATCAACACGGCATGTCCCCTCGTGCGATAAATAATAAACAATCAGCACGACATGTCCCCTCGTGCGATAAATAATAAACAATCAACACGCCATGTCCCCTCGTACGATAAATAATAAACAATCAACACGGCATGTCCCCTCGTGTGATAAATAATAAATAATCAGTACGGCATGTCCCCTCGTGCGATAAATAATAAACAATCAACACGGCATGTCCCCTCGTGTGATAAATAATAAACAATCAGCATGGCACGTCTCCTCGTGCGATAAATAATAAACAATCAGCAATATAATGTGCAACTAACAATAAGAAATCACAAGTGTAAAGAAATACTCAATAAAATTCTATCGTCCCGGCAAGGGATTCAGCTATAACCAAACTCGCTCAGAAATACAACTTCAACAGTAAAAGCTTCAACTGAACAATTAATCGATAATTTCCCATGTCATGAAACAATGTCAATGTATTACTCCTCAGTCACCAATTATTCACAGTACAGAGAATATCAAGAACACGGTACAATTCATCACAATTGACTCACGGCATGCTTGACCGCAACATATAGGCACTCGTTACCCCGCCTATACGTTGGACATGAATTACACATAGCAAATAAGACTCTATACCTAATCCCTCAAGCTAAGGTTAGGCCAAACACTTACCTCGGCTCCAAAATGCAAGTCAAGCTTCAATCACAGCCTTTCCTCTCGAATCCAACTCCGAGTCGATAATATCTAGACATAATTGATTTATTAACATCAATAATTACTCAATAAACATATTCCAAAGCCTAATTCTGCATTCCCTATCATTCTCCCAAAAATACCACAATTCGACCCCAGGCCCGCATGCTCGAATCCTGAAAATTCTCGAGGGAATCACTCACCCATAGACTAAGGATCATTAATATGAAGTTTCTACTTGAATTCATAGCATTAAACGGACAATACGCCAATTTTCTCAAGAGCCCTAAATTTACTACCCAATTCTTTATTTTCCATTAATTTAGTAGTAACCCTATTAATAATTCATGGATGAAACTAGTATTAGGAAGGAATTAACTTAACTTAATAGTAGCTAGGTTGTGGTGTGTCCTTCCCAAGCTCACAAGTCTCTAATGGGGTTTTTGGTATGAAGGGAATGAAGAAATCCAAAGTTTTTGGCATTTAAAACAGTCTGGCCTATAGGGGTTCTGCACCTACGGCCTTGGGACCGCACCTGCGGTCCCGCACCGGCGAGAAAAGATTGCACCTGCAGAAAATGGCAAGGCAGGCTGGGGTCGCACCCGCGGAGCTGGAGACCGCACCTGCGGCTCCACTCCTGCAGAAAAGGAACCGCACTTGCGGAACCTCCGCACCTGCGAGGCTGGGACTGTAGGAGCGGTCCCGCACCTGCGGCTGGGTTACCGCACCTATGGTCACACCAGCAACAGTTGCACCAGCAGTTGTTCTAGCTGGTTTTTAGCCCCGTTGGGTGTCCGGAAGGCACTTGGGCCAATCCGAGCCCCCGTCCAAATATACCAACAAGTCCTAACTCATAATACGGACTCGCTCGAGCATTCAGAACACCCAAAACAACGCTAAATCTCAAAATCACATCCCAAAACCCCTAAAATCCTAACTTAAGAAACTTCAAGTTCTTGATTCTATAACAATGCGCCGGACCGGCCTATACAACTCGGAATGACATAAAATTTTGCAGACAAGTCATAAATGACCTAAAGGGACTATTCCCAGTCTCCGAATCACATTCGGACCTCGATAACATAAAATCACGCTCAAAACCAAATCTCAAATTTAAGGAAATCCTTATAACTTCATTAACTCTCAATTTCCCATTTTTGATCCGAAACACGTCAAATCAAGTCCGTTCCTTACCAAATTTCACAGATAACTCAAATAACACATATTGAACCTAATATGGGCTCCGGAACCATAATACGGTCCTGGCAACACAAGTTTCACATCGAGGTTCATTTTCATAAGCCTTTCTTATTTTCAGAAAATAATTTTCTTTAAAAATTCATTTCTCCGACTTGGGTCATCGGAATTCGATTCCGGGCATACGCCCAAGTCCCATATTTTCCTACGCACCCTCCGAGACCATTAAATCACAGGTCCGGGTCCGTTTACCAAAAATGTTGACCAATGTCATCTTTATTCAATTAATTATCATAAATTCGGCTCTTTATCAAGTTTCCACTTAAAGGCTTCCCGACTACGCGCTCGGGATTCACACGCACATCGAGGTAAGATTAACGGAGGCTTTCGGGGCCTCGGAACACATTCATAATCAAATTTACATAGGATGACCTTTTGGGTCATCACAAGAACACTGTTGGGCGAAATATCCAACTGATGTTTTAGACGTCAATACCACACAAGAATATAGGCTAAACGTGTGGTACCCAATTTTTCGAGTGCTGTCTCACAAGAAGAACCTGGTTCTTCTGTGTTCCAACTTCTACTGGTGCGGAATAATAAAAACAAAAAAGTAAAAATACAGAGATTTTTACGTGGAAAACACCTGGCTCAAAAGGTGAAAAAACCACGACCTACTCCTCAGTAGGATTTTCTCAAACTCTTCACTAAAAACTCTGAGCCAAAACGGACTTACAAAATAAACTCTTTTGTAATCCTAGGACTAACTCTAATCCTTCTGTATCAACTAGCCTCTAGCTAATTTCTACAAGCTTCAAGTTAACTCTAACTTGAACAATATGTACCTATTACAATTTGCTTCTAAGAAAGCTGATAAGATACAATATTAAAACACCTACTACAATCAACTAGACTCAATACATCAATGATGAAACTGGTTATTCTAGCTGATCTGTAGCTCCAGATTCGCACTCTCCAATTTGGCTCGAACTCCTTGAAAAATTTCTTCACGAATTTTACTCTCAATTCTTGATAAATTTCTTCTTTTGTGCGTCTGAATATCATAAGAACAATCTGCAATTTATAGGAGTTAGTAGATAAGGAATTAACTAGAATCCTAATCCAACTCTTCCATGGTGAAAGAGTTCTAGTCAAACTCAAATCCTATTTCTTTCCTTTTCTATGATTCTGTTTTTATTGAATAAGAAGTCCTTCTCCAATTTCGTTTTTTCAATCTTTTCGATCAGAAGATATCTCAATTTTACCAGAACACATTTAATTCATGCATGTGCATCTCATGTGCCTTTAACGTTTCTAGTCTAAGTCACCTATGATGGACCTGGTTCACCTCGGAGTTCCTTTGTCAATCTTCAATACTATTTCCTTTCTCGGGCCAACAAATTCCCCCTTTTTGATGATGACAAATTTTGTGCTTCAGGCTTGTTTAAGCTTAGTCCAACATTGACATATATAAGAGTATTAATCATTTATCATAAAGAACCAAGTTCATTAGGTAATAAATATCACATGTTCAGAGCACAACTTATCTTCTCCCTTTTTGCATCATCAAAAAGTTGCAAAACAAATTGTGTGAATCCCAGATTTTTAACACTTACTCATGGCCATTCGGACAACGGCATATGCAATCATGAATTAATCATCAATAATCAACTAAGAATTCAAACTATAAAAAATTAGAGATACTGAGTCAGAGCAAAAAGCATCAGATTTCATTGATAGAGCGAATACGATTCTGCCACAATCCACAAAATAAAACAAAAACAATTAAAACATGAACAACAAACAAAAATTCTGAATCTGGGTCACTGAAAGTTCTAGGCAGGCTAGGAAATTAAGGCTTGGAAAAACTACAGACTTGGTCCATTTAGCCAAGACGGATGGTTCAGCAGACTAAGAAACATATGAAGACTTCTTTGAGGAAGTCTTTGCTTTCTTGGGCTTAGGGGTCTGAACCTCTACCTCTGCCACTTTTTCACTTTGATGGACCAGGTCCATCTCATCCACTTGAACAGCCTCAATAGGCTCAACAACCTTTTTTCCCCCTTTTTCCACTCTTTTCTTCTTTGGATTGTAATTATCGCCTAACATTTTCAGCAGATCTGCCATGGTTTCCTCAGTAGATGAAACATGTTCATCTATGTGCTTTCCTAAATTTACTAACCCTTAAGCGGCTTCTCCTGATTCACTTCCCCCTACACTCTTGCTACTTGCTTCCTCATTTTCTGGTTCAGCTCCACAAAAAGTCATTTTTACAAATTCTTGCCCTATTCCCCTCTCTTCACTCCTTACTCCCTCTCTCTTTTTCTTTTTCAATTTTATTTTTACCTCCTCTCGTTCTTGTCTCAGGCATTTCCACATCTACCACAGACCCAAGTTGTATGAACCTATTTTCTAAGTTTTCAGTGACCTCAGAAATGACCTCAGAAGAAGGTTTTGGTACAGAAGTTACCTGTTCAGAATCAGAAGACCAAGTTTCTTCCCCCTCAGTCACCGACTTGAAAGAGTCATCGGAAAATTTGGGAATGGTACTAAAAGGGAAGGGATGGCTTGAATTAACTTTTAGTTTTGAATAGACGATTAGGGCTTCCCTAGAATCTAGGAAATTTAATTTGGTGAGGATTCTTGTTGAAACAGAACTGGTTCAAAGTCAAATGGATATGCTTTAAAAAGATTTTGAGTTTGGGCAGAGTTTTGCTCATGATTTAATTATTAGTATTTCAAAAAGTGTGCAAAGTGTAGAACACATACCTCGCATTTCAGATGAACCAGCACGATGAACCAGGTTCATCATTTCAGAATCCTCTTGATCAAGCCTCAATTTTCAAAGATAGAAAAAATTCATTAGTGATCAATGCGTCATATCAAAATATGGCATAAGAGTATACGTTTTACAGTATGAGACTGAGCACTTTTTAATCTGATTATTTACACAAATTCCTGATTTTCTAGCCAATTTGTTTTTCATTTTTCCTTCCTTTTTTTTATGTACATTCTGAACTGGTTCAATTAGGTTATCTTAATCATCCCTAATAGTAACTTGTTCCTTTCAAAATGCTCTCTGCTCAGTGCTTTTGTGAAGATATCTGCATGGTTTCACAACCAACTAGTTACTCCTTGATGTTCTTTTATTGCTTTGTTGCTGTGGAACAGGTTCAGGTACAGGCTCCAACGAAGTTTGGGAATTATTTTGTTCTATTCCCCCTGTCATGTTGCCTGGGATGGGTGAACCTGTTCCATCACCTGTTCCTTCCTCTAGTGTTGCTTTAGTTTGGACAGAGTTTTTGACCATCCAATTTCTTCATCATCTTGTTCATTACCAACCCCAATGATTTCACCTTTCTTTCTATTTCCAAAGGAGACATTTCCTCCTTTGAGGTCCTCAAGTGAAAGGAACTAGTCCTTGTTGCCAGTCATGTGTTTTGAGCAGCCACTATTCATGTACCATATTTGGCTACTACCTTTCACTTGAATCTACAAAAGAAAATCAGGGGTTAGTCATAGGAACCCAAACTAGTTTGGGTCCCTTTCTATAAGCAAAAGGATGAAATAAATTCTTTTTAGCCCAACTTGGTAGCCAATTCTTCCCTAGAATAAAACTTTTGTTCTTTTGACTGGACTTTTCTTTTGCAATACATTCACTTTTAATGTGACCAGTCTTACCCCAGTGAGTACAAATCTTGTTCTCAGGAAGAGTGAGGTACTTGCTTTTAGGATCCCACTTAGGTAGCGGATTCCTAAAGCCAAGTCCTCTTCTATTGCTACTATGATGTTCCTGTAGCCATGTCAAAGCATCAGAGGACCTGTTCCATTTTCTAGTTCTATCTAGTTCATGCTTGACCTTGCTTAGATCCTCCTTAAGGACTCTTATCTGCTCATCTCTTTTGTTCAACTCGTCTTTCATTTTTCCTAGGTTTTATTCTAATGCGAGTTGTGTGTGATCAGCTTTGTTTTTACCTGTTCCTAATTTCAGTTTTAGATTTTCAGGTCTTAGCTCTAGGACAGTGGTGTCAAGTTCATGAACCTGGTTCTTTAACTCATCATTTTTACAATCACTTTCACTAGCCCTAAGTTCCAGATATTTGCACTTAGCTTTCAAAATCACACACTCCTTAGACAATTGTTTCTTTTCATTGTTTAGATCCTCAGATTCCTCAATGAAATCTAGGAGTAACTCAAATAGCCTTTCTTTAGACAAAAAATTAATCTTGTCTTTGAGATGAATTATACTTACCTCAGATTTCTCATCGGATTATCCAATTGCCATTGTTGATGTTCTGTTTTTCTTGGGTTGAACCTGTTCCTTCTTCTTGTTCCTTCATTCAACTCTTTCCTTCTTCCATTCAATTTCCCATTGAGGTCAGTTTTTGATGTGGTGATCAGTCTTGCCACACTTGTAACACCCCTCATTGGTTTGTTTTTTAGGATCCCTTGGTTTGTTGTAGCTTCCACTTATTGAAGAAACATTTGCTATCATTAGGTACTTCTTTAAGTCCTTTGTGATCATGGTCATTTCATCCTCCTCCAGATCAGCTTCTTCAATGATTCTGAATGCAAAACTCCTTTCCTTCTTCGGACCATCCATCTTCATAGTTTGCCTTCTAAGTTAATAGGCAGTGAGATTTCCAATCAGCTCATCAAATTTAAGAGTTGCAATGTTCTTAGATTCCTAAATGGCTGTAATTTTGCTTTCCCAAGAGACTAGCAAGACCCTTGTCAGAATTTTCTCAACCTTGTCTTCTTCAAGAATGACCCTTCCAAGAGACTTGAGTTCATCGGTCAGTGTAGTGAACCTTGTATACATCTCTTGGATGGTCTCTTCTTCCTTCATGGTGAAATTCTCATATTGAGAATATAGTAGAGTTCCTCTTGTCCTCTTCACTTGAGGTGTTCCTTCATGAGCCACTTGAAAAGTGTCCCAAAATTTCTTTGGCAGTGGTACAACTTTGAATTCTTCTATAATCATCTGGACCGAGTCCACACACAAGCCACTTCTTGGCCTTAGCATTTTTCTCCCACTTTCTCAAATCCTCATCAGTGCAGTCAGCTCTAGTCTTTGGCACATCTACTCCTTAAGCAATCTTCTTCATGGTGGATAAAGGACCGTCAGTGACTATGTCCCATAGTTCATTGCCTTCTTCAATTAAGTGACCCCTCATCCTATTTTTCCACCAGGAGTAATACTGGCCATTGAAGAGTGGAGGCCTAATAGTTGTTTGTCCTTCCCAGTTCCTAGGTGGTGCACTCATCTTGATCTTTTCCTAAGGTGTTAGCCTCTTCAAGGATAACCCGCTCTGATACCAAATTATGTTTTAGACGTCAATACCACACAAGAATATAGGTTAAAAGTGAGGTACCCAATTTTTCGAGTGCTGTCTCACAAGAAGAACCCGGTTCTTCTTTGTGTTCCAACTTCTAGTGGTGCGAAATAATAAAAACAGTAAAGTAAAAGCACAGAGATTTTTACATGGAAAACACCTGGCTCAAAAGGTGAAAAAACCACGACCTACTCCTCAGTAGGATTTGCTCAAACTCTTCACTAAAAACTCATAGCCAAAACGGACTTAAAAATAAACTCTTTTGTAATCCTAGGACTAACTCTAATCCTTTTGTATCAACTAGCCTCTAGCTAATTTCTACAAGCTTCAAGTTAACTCTAAGTTGAACAATGTAAACCTATTACAATTTGCTTCTAAGAAAGCTGATAAGATACAATATTGAAACAGCTACTACAATCAACAAGACTCAATACATCAACGATGAAATTGGTTCTTCTAGCTGATTTGTAGCTCCAGATTCGCACTCTCCAATTTGGCTCGAACTGCTTGCAAAATTTCTTCATGTTGTGCGTCTGCATATCAGAAGAACAATCTGCAATTTATAGGAGTTAGTAGATAAGGAATTAACTAGAATCTTAATCCAACTCTTAAATGGTGAAAGAGTTCTAGTCAAACTCAACTCCTAAATCATTCCTTTTTTTGATTATAATGTTATTTAATAAGGAGTCCTTCTCCAATTTCGTTTTTGCAATCTTTTCGATCAGAAAATATCTCAATTTTACCAGAACACATTTAGCTCATGCATGTGCATCTCATGTGCCTTTAACTCTGCTGGTCTATGTCACCTTTGATGGACCTGGTTCATCTCGGAGTTCCTTTGTCAATCTTCAAAACTATTTCCTTTCTTGGGCCAACACCAACCTCATGAACTGATTAGCCAAATTCTGAATGTCTAAAGCTAACGGTCTCTCACCGAACGGAATATACGCAAGGCTGCCCATACTCACTGCTTTTCTACTCAATGCATCGGTCACCACGTTGGCCTTCCCTGGATGATACAATATGGTAACATCATAATCTTTAAATAACTCTAACCATCTCCACTGCCTCAAATTAAGATCTTTTTGCTTGAATAAATACTGGATATTGCAATGGTCAGTGAAAACCTCACACGGCACGCTATAAAGATAGTGCCTCCAAATTTTCAATGCGTAAACAATAGCTGCCAACTCTAAGTCACGGACTGGATAATTCTTCTCATGAACCTTCAACTATCGCGACGCATACGCAATCACCTTGCCATCTTGCATTAATACTGCACCATGTCTAATACAAAATGCATCACCACACACCGTGAAAGAGACGGAACCTGATGGTAACACCAACACTGGTGCTGGAGTTAAGGCTGTCTTAAGCTTTTGAAAGCTCGCCTCACACTCGTCTGACCATTTGAATGGGGCACCTTTCTGAGTCAATTTAGTCGCAGGGACTGATATAGACGAAAACCCCTCAACAAAATGACGGTAGTAACCCGCCAAGCCCAAGAAACTTTTGATTTCTGTGGCTGTAGTTGGTCTAGGCCAGTTCTTGACTGCCTCTATTATCTTAATAGTTGTTCATAGCCAATTATAGAATTATCAAATAGCTTCACGTTAACAATAATCTCCTTTCAAACCTTCACAATACGGATAACGAGTTATGATGATTGAAGACCTCGTAATTATATACCCGAATTAACGTGTCTCATTTAACGCCACATAGGCGGGCACCTACTTTGTAGGTTAAAGGTCAATAATTATAGCACAAATTTGGCAAATTATGCACAGATAATTGAGATAATTTTTATATAAAATTTTTTGAATAAACCTAGAAGGCATGACTCCCTATTAGTAATAGTACAAATTTTAATTTCACAAGGGAGAATTTAAACATAAGAATTTTTCATCATAAGGATGTCGTCCTTGCATGGCTCGTAGCCCGATTTAAACATATCAAATCATATTAAAATGCGAGGATCTCGCCCTCAATTCCGAATCACAAGTAATATGCATATCGTGCCAATCAAAATATTCCATTTTCTTCTTTTAAATATTTTTCGTTAAACAAAATTACAACACGTAATGATAGACATAGCTCTCCATAGAATTTTTCAATACAAGTGTTCACATAAGTAGATTTTAGAGTTACGAAGCTCACCCGAGAGTGGAGCATATTCGGAGGACTTTCCTAGGAACTCATAATCGAATCAAGTTAAGGAAATTATCACATTATAATAACTAGAAATTGTTCTTGTAATGGCACCATTTGATATAACGACCTTATCCATACCATAGAAAATATATCAACATGCTGGGTCTCCACCTCTAGGAATCTAATCTCCACCTTCGACATTCCGACCCCTTCCCCTAGCTGGACATGTAAGTTGAGTTGTAACTGCAATGGGGCATGCAACCTTAGTGCTCTGATGAAATAATTCGGCTTCTCATATCGATTTTATGCCAAATAACTAGAATAATCATTGTAGGAATCTCGTAGCAGTGGTGCATTAAAAGAACCCACCAGAGCACCCCGAGTAATCAGATATATGGACTGGGCTAGCCAATTTCCCGAGCCCCTGCCAAAATAATTTGTTGTTGCAAAGTAGAATTCACTGAATCTTTTAGAACCTCGAGACCTCTTAGTCTCCTTAGCTTCCTCTTTTCCTCATCCCGGACACACTCTAACATCTAGGAAATTTCTACGACTAGCCGGAATGAAGTATCAACCTGCCCTGAGTTGTACAAAATTTACGATCATAATTGGGTCTTTTAATAAGTATGTTGACTCGCTCTCTGGCAATATGAACCAAAGTAAGAGTATGACGGGCTAACTTATCGAACCTGATTGCATATTCTAACACCGTCATAGTGACCTGACGCAACCGTTCAAACCCTATGTGCCATGCATTATGGAGAATCCGAGAAACAAACTCTTTCAAAAGCATTTATGTGAACTGAGTCAAGTAGTTGATGTTGCAGTTGCTGGTCGTCCTCATCGTAGGCTTGCCAAAAACATCGGCGGACAATTTCTTCTTTTACTATGTTGACTCAACACTGGTGAGCTACCCCATTTACATATATATTATTCGTTATTCTTTAGGGTAACTCTCATCCCTATTGATGCACAATGATCACAAAAGTAGAGCTCTATACAGATAAATCTTGGCATGAACCATATAGCCTAGAAGCACGTCAACCACTGTACTCCCTTTAGAGCACCCCAAAATCCGCAACCGTGACTTCCACGCTGAGTAGACCTTCTGTAGATTTAAAGTTGTTTATAAAACTCCATTGGTACTGAGGTATAGGGCTATTAAGGAGGCAGACATACCACAATTCCCAGCTTTATCTCTTGCAAAATCTTAGGCCTTATACATTTCAGACCAAAGCCGATATAACACATGACCCCGCAATCTATTCCTTGATGGTGGACTCCCCCACATGGCACGAAGTCCTAGGTCACAACGTCTGATAATCCACCATGTTAAACTTCACAGCTCATATAAATCAACCCCATTGCTTTCAACTATTCGCATGTTCTGTAATACTTCATAGCTATGAATTCTTTTGTAACCTGACTGGTCCAACATATACCGACTGAGCTAGAACCTCCGCTTCTAGATCCACTTGAGGCTTTACCGTAGGTGCTGATGTTCGATTTCTAGACTGAGCTTTGCCTCTGCCTCTTCCCCTAATCATAGCTGTCATTGGGGCTCCATTTCTTGTTCGGTTGTAGATGCATTGCGTGTTGTCGAGATTTGCGAGACAAAAAGAATAGACGAGTTCAATCATTAGTGATAGAATAAATTCGCACGATAGAGTAGAATAGAAGTGAAATTATTCCTAACTTCATAGCCTCTAAGAGATAAGTACAGACCTCTCCATACCGATCCTTCAGACTCTATTAAGCTTGTTCGTGAATTGTGAGGCCTGGGTAACCTATTGCTCTGATACCAGCTTGTCACGACCCAAATTCCCAACCTTAGGTATCGTGATGGCACCTAACACCGCACTTGCTAGGCAAGCCAATGTTAGAATTCGATTAGCTATTTTCCTTTGATTATTTACTTAAACACAATAAAACAAATTTAAAGTAAATTAAATCTAATGATTTCCAAGCGAATAACTTCATAAATAAAATATTAAAAAAATAAATAAGTAACCCGAGCCACGAACTAAATATATATAACTCTAGGACTACCCCAGTGTCTGGTGTCACAATTCAAGAACTTCTAAGACTACTACAAATAATGGGCTGAAAGAAAATAATATATCTGTTTTGAGGAAAACAAAACAGTCTCTATAAACTAAGAGAAGACTCCAGGAATCTGCGAACGCCGATAGATATACCTCGTGTCTCCGAATGATAAATGACCGCTACAAAAAATCTCTAACACTGACCGGTACCTGGATCTGCACAAAAGAGTGCAGAGTGTAGTATCAATACAATCGACCCCATGTACTGAGTAAGTGCCGAGCCTAACCTCGACGAAGTAGTGACGAGGCAACGACGGGGCATTAACAATATATCACGTGAAAAATGTAAAATAAAGCAAAAAAGAGAAATTCTAAACTAAGCAAACAAAAACTGTAGCAATGAATAAAATAACCTAGTCACCTTTCCAGGTCTCAGCTATAATCAATTCTCACGTAAGTTTCCAAATTTCCAAACTTTAATTTTAAAAATAAAAATAGTGCAAATTATGAAAAATAGTAAAGTATAACAGTAAGTTTTCAAATATTTGCTTTCTTTGAAAATCAGTAAATCATAAGTGTCTTCCCTTATTGCTCCTTGTTGCGGCGTGCAACCCGCTCCCACCTGTCCACCCTTATCACTCCTTGTTGCGGCGTGCAACCCGCTCCCACCAGACATATCATATCAGATTAATTATAAATTTTCACTATTCAGGCCAAGCCTTTCACAGTACTTTAGTCCCAACAATTATAAACAGTAAATTGCATTTCTCACGAACTTCCTCAATATTATCAAGAAAATGAGACCCACCGGAATATATATATATATATATATATATATATATATATATATATATATATGTCGTAAAGAAATGTCAAACAACTCAACCTTTATGTACCACAAGAAAACCAAGGAATCAACCAATACTTTTCCAAAATAATTGCAAAAAGACTTGATGTTCTATACTTCAATACCACACAAGATGGGGTGTGATTTTTGTGGTGTCCAATTTTCGCGTGCAGTAGTTATAGAAGGACCAGATTCTTATATATGTTCCAACTCCTATAGTTTGCAGAATAATAATTGCAGAAAAAAGAGAACACATCGATTTTACGTGAAAAACACCTGGCTCAAAAGGTAAAAAACCCACGACCAACTTCCTAGTAGGATTTTCCCCAACTCTTCACTAAGTCAATGAGCCAAACAACATTTACAAAATATACTCTTTTGTAAACCTAAGGACTAACTCTAATCCTTTTGTGGAAAACTAGCCTCTAGCTAATTGCGACAAGCTCCAAGTTTACTCTAACTTGAATACTCAATAACTATTATAATTGCTTCTAGATAAAGGTGAAAGATACTATTTGTAATCACCTGCTACAAACAACTAAACTAAAAGATAGTAGATGGAACTGGTTCTTCTAGCTGGTTCAAGTAGCTTTTGAGTCGCACAGGAATTCTCACACAAACCGCTTGCAAAATTGCTTGGGTAATTTTGCTCTCAATTCTTGATTCACTTCTATGTTTGTGTGCATCTGTTCAATGAGAACACTTGACAATATATAAGATCAGTAGTTTGAGTTGATGTACTAGAGTTCTGATGCAACTCTTCCTTGGTGGATGAGTTCTTGTTGATCTCAACTTCCTAGATCCTCCTCTATCTTGATTCTGTCCTTCATGAATAAGAAGTCCATTTCCCTATTAATTTGCAACCTTTTCGATTAGGAGATATCTCCTCAAGTCAGTGATTGTTTTTAACTCTTGTGTTTGATCTCCTCACGTGCCATTTATTCTGCATGTCTATGTCTCCAATGATGGACCTGGTTCAACTCTGAGTTCATTTGTCAATCTTCAAAATCATGCAACTTCTTGATCCAACAAATTCCCCCTTTTTGATGATGACAAACTCTATGCTTAAACCTGTAATCACTTTAATCCAACATTGACACTTTTTATAGCATTAAGCATTTATTATTGAAAACTAGGTTCATTAGGTTATAAATATCAAAATATAGCACATCTTCCCCCTTTTGGCATCATCGAAAAGTTGCAAAGCGTTAGAATTACCAGACGTATAATAATTACTCATGGCCATTTTGGCAGCTGCAGGTGCAAACATGTGTTAATCATCAAAGGTAAAACCAAGAATGCAGGCTATTAACGAAAGTAAGACAAAAGTAAGAGCAAAAATGGCACAATTCATTGATTAGATCATAGTTCAGGCACCAAACACAAAAAGAAACAAAAATAGTCACAGCCATGAGCAAAAGACAAAAAGAGACAAAACAAATCCCGAACTGGGTCATAGAGAGTTTACGGACGGCACTGGACACCTAAGGCTTGGAAGGGGAGGAGGTTGGGTTCTTTTCATAGAGAAGAGAGAGAATATGTTGAAGAATCCCCTCATTCTTCTCCTTTTCATTTGCCAGTTCAGCTTTGAGCGCATCTCGCTTAGCCTCAACCTCTGTAAGGCGGATCTTCAATCGAAGGATCTCAACATCCTTAACCCCACCTTAATGCACTTGCGCCCTAACCTTGCTGTTCACAGGAATTTTTCTTGATGAACCAGGTTTATCACCAGGAACATTCACATCATAGTCGAATGTCAGAAGCGTGTTCTTCCCAAAATGATCCTTGACAGTGGCCATTTCTGCATTCTTCACAGGCATTTTGAAGTGAGCCAGCACTGTCATTAGTAAGAACCCATATAGGATAGCATGGGCTTTGGTTCCATTAACCACCCTGTCCAATAACTGAATGATGAAAGAGGGCCAGTTGATTTGCCGTCCACTGTCCAGGCATTCCATGAGAGTCAAATCCATGTAATTTTCTATATGCCTCCTCTCTTGCATGGGCAGTATGCACTTGTTGACAAACTCAAAAATCACGTTGTGTTGAGGCTTCATCTCGCTTTTGTACAAAGCCCTTGGTCCACCTCTTCATCATTTTTACTGAATCTCTTAGTGATTTGAAGTGTTGAAAGAAGTCCATCCAAGCTGGGCCACGTCTGTCTACTGTAGTCATCATATTCCTCAGAAGGAATCCCAAGTATCTCGCCCACCTCCTTGGCATCAAAGGATATATCAACCCCCTTAACCTGGCTGGAAACCCTTCCATCCTTGACCTCTCCATTTGTCGTAAATTCTACAATTTCATTTCTGGCTAGCCTTCCATCAAGATGAAGGACCAAGTCCTTCCAGCCCTGCACATCCTGAGTATCCACAAGGTAGATCATGCCCGATTCTTCAATATCCCTTAACAACCTTCCTTTCAGTATTGTACGCTTCCCATACGTTGTCAATTTATCTGTCTCCCCACCAGACTCCTCTGCTTCGTCACCACTCCACTCAGCATCATCATTAAATTGAACTTTCTTTGATTTTGACCTGATTCGCTTGGCAACAGTTGAAGGTGTGGAAGATACAGAAGCTGACTTCTTGGAAGAAGTCTTAGTCTTATTTGGTTTTGGTGTATCAGTCTCAAATTGTGCCATTTGTTCCTCTTGATAAACCAGTTCCATCTCCTCTACATCAACAGCCTCAGTAGGCTCACCCACTTTCGCCTTCCCCTTAGCAGCTTTCTTTCTCTTACTCTCCCTCAGAGCTTTCTGCAATTCCTCTTCACTCTGCCTAATTGCACTATTTGTAGTGCGACCTCTAGGAATCAGAGTATCATTAGAGGAAGTGGCTTTTCTTTTCTTGCTTGCCACTGGAGGATCAAATTTATTGGCCTTGGGGATTCACTTCTTTTGGGTTTGTAACTCTCCCCTAATTTTCTCATCAGTTCTGCCAAAGTTTCCTCAATGGATGAACCAGGTTTATCGTTTGCATGTTGTATATTTTCCAGCCCTTCTGCAGCCTCTCTAGAATTGCTTCCCCCTAAATCCTTGACACTTACCTCAGAAACTACTAGGGTAGGACCACAAATTGCCATTGTAGCACCTTCTTCCCCGGTTCCCCTTACTGAACTTCTTTCTCCCTCTCTCTCAATTTCTTTCCCACTGTTTTTTGACCGCCTCTTCTTCTCCTATCAGGAATCTCCACATCTACTACAGACCCAATTAACACAAACCTATTCTCAGCAATGACAAGATCAGACCTAATTTCAGATGTTACCTGTTCAGGGTCAGGAGAACTAGTTGCTTCCCCCTCATTTGCAGACTTGAAAGAGTCACTAGAGTTTTAAGATTCTTGGGCCTGGCTCGCCTGAAGCTTGGCATTTAATTTTTGAGCAAGAGATCCAGAGGCCACAGTTTTTCTGGCTAGCATTTTCACTCGCCTTTTTCTGGTTTTGGAGTAGGGCTTGGTGGTATAACATGAGCGGTTGCGGGAGAAGGAATAGGTGCTGGAACAGGGTTTTTTTGAGGGGTGGACGAGCTTGATTGAGATTGGGTGGAAGAATTCGATTGAGATGGGGTGGGGGAGTTCGATCCAGTTTCTTCAAGTGTGATACTATATTCTGGAGTAGTTGAAGAGGACGTGGCAGGTGGTGGTGTGGAAGACATGGTTATGAATTTTTTGGAAATTGGGAGATTTCGATCATGGTGTTTAAACAGAAGGTTAAACTTGTTTCGACGGTTATGCCTTTTGGAAGAGAAGAGAGTGAAGAAATAGAGAGGTAATGATGAGTTTTAAAGGCATAGTTAAGAAATGTACAACGGGTGTTATTCTTAGTCAAGTGGGAGTCTAATCGGCTCAGGACTGTCAGGTGATAAGTGACGGTTATGACTACCCTATAATCTAGGCTAATTAAGTTTGATTGGACTCTTTGGAACGGGTTCATTTTGGGATAAGTACTGAAATTTTGAAATATGCTTATTATTGATAGAGTTCTGCTCATGAGTAACTATAGTTATTTCAATATGTGTATAGTGATGAGCATATACCTTTTCAGTCAGATGAACCAGCAACGATGAACCAGGTTCATCGTGTTAAAGTCACTTGATTTGACCTCAATTTTCAAGAATAGAGAAATATCATTAGCAACAAAAGAGTCATATTAACTCATGGCAAGAGATCATGGCATTTAAGACATGCAACAGAGCAATTATTTTTCTGATTATTTACATATTTCAGAAATCCTAGCCAAATATTTTTTTTTCAATTTTGTTTTGAATTGGTTCAATTAGGTGATCTTAATCATCCCTAATTCTAACATGTTTCTCTCAAAATGCTCCCTACTTAGTGCTTTAGTAAATATGTCAGCAATTTGTTTTTCAGTAGCACAAAATTCAATTGAGATCATTCTCTTCTCATAGTTGTTTCTTAGGAAATGTTGTCTAACATATATGTGCTTAGTTATTTTATAATGAATTGGGTTCTTTGTCATAATAATAGCACTAGTGTTATCACAGAAGATAGGAATGCATCCAACCTCTATACCAAAATCCATCAGTTGTTGCTTAATCCATAGTAACTGAGCACAACATGAGGCTGTGGCCACGTACTCAGCCTCATCAGTAGATAAAGCTACTGAATTCTGTTTCTTAGTGGCCCAAGACACAAGGCATGAGACAAAGAAGTGTGCCATACCTTAAGTGCTTTTTCTGTCTACCAAGAAACCTGCACAGTCAGCATCAGCATATCCCACAAGATCGAAATTACTACTTTAAGGTACCGAAGACATAGGTCAGTGGTGCCTTTTAGATATCTAAGGATTCTCTTCACTGCAGTTAGATGAGACTCCTTGGGATTAGCCTGCAATCTTGCACAAAGTACTATGCTGAAAACAACGTCAGGTATGCTGGCAGTAAGGTATAATAAAGACCCAATCATCCCTCTATACAACTTTTGATCAACAAATGAACTAGGTTCATCTACATCTAATTTTGTGGTTGTTGCAATGGGAGTGTCAATTTCTTTTGAGTCTTCAATTTTGAATCTTTTTAGCAACTCTTTCACATATTTTTGCTGATGGATCATTGTTCCATTTGAGTTTTGTTTAATTTTTATGCCTAAAAAGAAATTAAGCTCACCCATCATGCTCATCTCAAATTCACTCCCCATTAGTTTAGCAAATTCCTTACTTAATTTTTCAGAAGTTGCCCCAAATATTATGTCATCTACATATACTTGTACTACCAAAAGGTCCTTACCTTTCTCCTTCAAGAACAAGGTGTTGTCAATCTTACCTCTTTTGTAGTCATGTTCCAGCAGGAATTTAGATAGTCGTTCGTACCATGATCTTGTTCCTTGCTTGAGTCCATACAAGGCCTTGTCAAGTTTGTACACATGGTCAGGAGTCTCTTTGCTTTCAAATCCCGTAGGCTTCTTGACAAGTACTTCTTCTTTTAGGTAGCCATTTAGTAAAGCACTCTTGACATCCATTTGATTGAGGATGAATTCCATGTAGGCAGCAAATGCTATGAGGAGCCCGATAGCTTCCAACCTTTCCACAGGAGCAAAATTTTCATCATAGTTTATACCCTCTTCTTGACTATATCCTTGGACAACCAATCTAGCCTTGTTTCTTGTAACTGTTCCATCTTCATCAAGTATGTTTCTGAAGACCCACTTTGTTCCAATCACTGATCTATCTAGTGGTCTGGGTACCAGATGCCAAACTTGACTTCTTTCAAATTGATTGAGTTCTTCTTGCATGGCATTCACCCAGTCTGCATCCTGTAAGGCTTCAACAACATTTTTGGGTTCGATGAAGGATATGAAGGCATCAAAAGAACACAGATTTTTTAGAGAGGATCTGGTTTTTATTCCAGATGTTAAATCAATTATGATATTCTCAATGGGGTGAGAAATATGATATTTGTGTGGTTTTAAAACCAATTGTTCACAACTTGATGATCCTGTAGTGCCATGTTGTTGTGGAACAGGATCAGGGATAGGTTCCAATGAGGTTTGCAGTTGAGTTCCCCCTATCATGTTGCTCATGGTAGATGGACGTGTTCCATTTCCTGTTCCTTCTTCCATAGTCTCTCCAGTTTGATCGATGTTTTTGACCAGCCCAATTTCCTCATCTTCCTATTCCTGTCTCTTAGAGAGAATGTTAGTTTCATCGAAAACAACATGCACATTTTCTTCTACACACATAGTTCTTTTGTTTTATATTTTATACGCTTTACTATGTGATGAATATCCCAAGAATACTCCCTCATCACTTCTGGTATCAAACTTACCTAGGGAGTCCTTGCCATTGTTGTGCAAAAAGCACTTACAGCCAAAAGCCCTAAGATGGGATATGTTGGGCTTTCTCCCTTTAAGTAACTCATAGGGAGTTTTCTCTACAAGTGGTCTAGTCATGTATCTATTTATGATATAGCATGCAGAATTTATTGCTTTTGCCCAGAAGTTATGAGGTAGTTTACTAGAAAGAAGCATGGTTCTAGCCACATCTTGAAGAGTTTTGTTCTTCCTTTTAACAACTCCATTTTGTGGTGGAGTTCTAGGGGCAGAAAAGTTATGATCTATGCCATGTTCATCACAAAATTCATCAAACTTTGCATTTTCAAATTCAGTGCCATGAATAGACCTTATTGATGCTAGTTGATTTCCTAGTTGTTTCTGAGTTTTTCTAACAAAGCAAGTAAACATATCAAATGCTTCATCTTTGGAAGTTAGAAATAATGTCTAGGTAAATCTAGAGTAGTCATCAACAAGCGCCATTACATATTTCTTACCACCTCTGCTCAAAGTTCTCATAGGACCACACATGTCCAAATGAACCAGTTCCAACGTCCTGGTGGTACTTATCATTTTCTTGCTTTTGAACGAGGATCTTACCTGCTTCCCCCTTGCACAAGCCTTGCAAACTTTGTCCTCCTTGAACATAATGTTAGGGAGACCTATCACTAGGTCCTTGGAGACTAGTTTGTCTAGCTGATTTAGACTTGCATGTCCAAGTATTTTGTGCCAAAGGAGGGGATCACTGTCCAACACACTTAAAAAGTTAGTTCGTTCTCTGATAGTGTGGACAGGTCTATGACATAGACATTATTCACTCTTTTTCCCTGCAAAACAATCTTGTCAGTGATAATATTAATCACAAAACATTTAGTAGAAGTAAATGCAACAAGGTTACCTCTGTCACATAATTGTGACACACTGATCAGGCCATATTTCAAGCCATCTATCAAGTAAACATTCTCAATGGACCGTGTTTCATCCTTACCTACCTTACCAACCCCAATAATTTCATCTTTCTTCCCATTTCCAAAGCAGACATTTCCTCTTTTGAGGTTTTCAAGTGTAAGGAATTGTTCCTTGTTCCCTGTCATGTGTTTTGAGAAGCCGCTATCCAAGTACCATGATTGACTGCTTCCTCTCAATTGAACCTCTGTTTATTCACATGATTCCTCATCTGATTCACCAATTGCCATAAGTGCTTGTTCATCTCCATCTCCATCTTTTGATTCTTCGTCTGAGCTTTCTCCCCAAGCAGCAACCATATCTTTTGTTGTGTTTTTCTTGGGATGAACCAGTTCCTTCTTCCGGTTCCTTCGTTCAGATCTTTCCCTTTTCAATTCCACTTCCCACTGAGGACAGGTTTTGATGTGATGGTCAGTTTTTCCACATTTGTAGCATCCCTCGTTAGTGGACTTTTTGGAGATTTTGCTCTGTTGTAGTTTCCACCTCTTGAGATGCCCTTTTTTCTAATGAGATAGTTTCTGAATTCCTTGGTGATCATGGCCCTCTCATCTTCCTCCAGATCTTCTCCCTCAATGATTCTTAATGCCAGACTTCTTTCTTTCTTAGGAGCATCCATCTTCATTGTCTGCCTTCTGAGTTCGTAAGCAGTAAGATTTCCAATTAGCTCATCCAACCTGAGGGTTGCCATGTTCTTGGATTCCTGGATAGCTGTGATCTTGCTTTCCCAAGAGATTGTCAAAATTTTCTCAACCCTGTCTTCTTCAAGGATCACCCTTCTAAGAGATTTAAGTTTATTGTTCAGTGTAGCGAACCTTGTATACATCTTTTGGATGGTCTCTCTTTCCTTCATAGTGAAATTTTCATATTGATAATATAGTAGAGTTCCTCTTGACCTTTTCACTAGAGGTGTTCTTTCATGAGCCACTTGCAGTGTATCCCAAATTTCTTTGGCAGTGGTGAAACTTTGAATTCTACCATACTCGTCTGGACCAAGTCCACACACTAGACACTTCTTGGCCTTAGCATTTTTCTCCCATTTTCTTAAGTCTTAAGCAGTGCAATCAACTCTTGTGTTTGGCACGTCTATTCCTTCAACAGTCTTTTTCATGGTAGCTAAAGGACCATCAGTGACTATGTCCCACAGTTCATAGTCTTCCCCAGTTAATTGATCCCTCATCTTGTTCTTCCACCAAGAGTAGTACAGGCCGTTGAAGAGTGGTGGCCTAGCAGTTAATTATACTTCCCAGTTCCCAGGTGGTGCACTCATCTTGATCTTTTCCTAAGGTGTTAACCTCTTCAAGGAGAACCTGCTCTAATACCAATTGATGTTCTAAACGTCAATACCACACAAGAGGGGGAGTGATTTGTGTGGTGTCCAATTTTCGCGTGCAGTAGTTATAGAAGGACTAGGTTCTTCTATATGTTCCAACTCCTAAAGTTTGCGGAATAATAATTGCAAGAATAAAAGAACACAACGATTTTACGAGGAAAACAGCTGGCTCAAAAGGTGAAAAACCACGACCTACTTCCCAGTAGGATTTTCCCCAACTCTTCGCTAAGTCAATGAGCCAAACAACATTTACAAAATAAACTCTTTTGTAAACCTAAGGACTAACTTTAATCCTTTTGTGGCAAACTAGCCTCTAGCTAATTGCGACAAGATCTAAGTTCCAAGTTAACTTTAACTTGAATACTTAGTACCTATTACAATTGCTTCTAGATAAAGCTGAAAGATACAATTTGTAATCACCTACTACAAACAACTGGACTAAAAAATAGCAGATGGAACTGGTTCTTCTAGCTGGTTCAAGTAGCTTTTGAGTTGCACAGGAATTCTCACACGAACTTCTATGTTTGTGTGCATCTGTTCAATGAGAACACTTGACAATATATAGGATCAGTAGTTTGAGACGATGTACTAGAGTTGTGATGCAACTCTTCCTTGGTGTAAGAGTTCTTGTTGATCTAAACTTCCTAGATCTTCCTCCATCTTGATTCTGTCCTTTATGAATAAGAAGTACATCTCCCTATTAATTTGCAACCTTTTCGATCCGGGGATATCTTCTCAAGTCAATGATTGTTTTTATCTCCTGTGTGTGATCTCCTCACGTGCCATTTATTCTGCATGTCTATGTCTCCAATGATGGACCTGGTTCAACTCTGAGTTCATTTGTCAATCTTCAAAACCATGCAGCTTCTTGATCCTACAAGACTTAACAACAAATTAACAAGCCAAGTTGTCATAGAAACAACAATAAACATAAAACAATTAAGACATGAATAAATAAAATTGGAAACGGGGATGGGATCATGTAAGCAGACAATTTAGTGGTGCATATATACTCGTCACCTAATATATACACCACACACATGCAATTTCACATAACAATTAAGTGGGGATTCCTATTCCCTCAAGTCAAGGTTAACCCAAGCACTTACCTCAAATTCGCAAGCCACACACTGCTCAATTACAGCTTTTTCTTTAGAGTCTTGCTCTAACCCGCTCGAATCTAATCATAATCAGATTAATACCATCAACATAAGCTAACGAATCGAATTCCACAATAAAAACTACAAAATATGCCAAAATTCTAAAATCGGCAAAAATCCGACCCGGGGCCCACATCTCGAAATAAGTCAAAAAAGGCAGAATCAAAACCCTCGTCCTCTCTCGAGTATAACCATATAAAATTTATAAAAATCGAACTCCGTTTGGTCCCTCAAATCTCTACCTAAAACTCTCCAAACCTCAAGTCCTAACTCCCTCAATTTCACTTTAAAATCATCATCAAATCCCAAAAACAAAGATGGATTCATGAAACATAACCAAAAATGAGTAAAGAACACTTACCCGAATGAATAAACCCTTATTTTATATATTTTTCAGCCAGATATTCTGCCTCATTTATCGTGTCAAACAACCCCGAAACTTGCATTTTATGCCTCCAATGGATTCCTTGTGAAAATCTAGTTAATTTAATCTTTTGAATCACTCAATTTGACCTTATAATGAAGGAGATATGTAGGTTTAATTATTGGAAATAGTGCAGATATTTAAATACGTCGTTAGTGGTAATTTTGTAATTAATCTGAAAAATCTGACTACCTTAGTAAATTGACCATAAAATCCTCATACGATGCCCAAATTCGATGATTCTTTTTTCTACGGGTCCGTAACGACAATACGGGTCTAATACTTAAATAAAACATATAGAAAAGCTTATTTGTTCAATATGATATCATTTATGCTTGAAAAACGACGTCGAATCATAAAAAACGAGCACAACACAACCCAAACCTATCCGAAACTCACTCGAGACTCTCGAGACGTCAACCAATAATTCCAAAAAATCATATATCACTACTCGAACATAGTCGAACCTCCAAAACACTCAAAACAATACCAAAACACCAAATCAACCTCGGATTCAAGCCTAAGAACTTTTAAACTTCCTAAATTCGCTAACGACGTCGAAACATACCAAACCACGTCGGAATGACCTCTAATTTTGCACACACATCACAAATGACACTACGAACCTACTCCAACTTTTGGAATTTCATTCCGACCTCGTTACCTAATTTTCCATTGTCGACCAAAATCGCCAAATTTCTAACTTTCGCCAATTCAAGCCAAGAATAGAGTCTTAGTTCATAAAATTACTCCTTGGTTTATCACACATTCACCCATTAGCGATCAATCCGAGAAACTATCTTATTTTAAAAAGCTATATATTTTGTTGATAAAAATTACATTAATTAGTATTTCATTTGAATTTTATGTTTATAATTTTCAAATAAAGATCATCTTATACATTCAGATGTTAAAAATCAAACAATATTAATCATTCAGTATTCGGATCTTAATACACATCTTAATATTTAGTTATATATTCAGATATAGATGTCTTAATCTTAATACACATCTTGATATTCATATGTGTATTTAGATTCTGACGTCTTAATCTTAAATAAAACAAATGAGGCCTTAGTCTGATCTGGACTCTCTGTTATCACTATTAAACTGTTTATAAACTTGCCTTGTTAGCATGTGATTGAGTTTATTTCCTTAAACTTGACTACGTCTGCCTAAGTTCAAGCATGTCTACTATTTGTTTTTATATGCTCAATATGCGACTTTATCCTTAAGTGGATTCCCTAATTCATTCTACTCCCCTAATACTTCTAAATTCCTACTCCTAGATGTCTGAAAGCCAAAGCTATTTAGGTTCTGTCCTCTGACCTCCCTAGTGTGAGCACTACTCAGGGTTCATGTGAGACCCTTATGAACTCTGACACACTAAGGCCTAGTCCCTAGTCTTTCTTTGAACTGTTTCTGATCAGTTCTCTACTGTGAGCATTGCCCCTTGGGAACTCTGACACACTAGGGATTTGGGTTCTGTATGCTCAACCTTAAATATGGGTGAATCACTAAACAACTGGTTATGTTCTATATATGAACACGAATTTTGGAGTTATTGTGAGTGGAAGGCCTAGCTTGTCCAGGTGTATTGGGCTTGATGTAGGCTCCCTATAGTTATACATACTTTGTAATTCATTACATTAAATTCTGGTCTTTAATAATTATTTGTAACAACAATTTTGGGGGTGTTAGTGAAATGGGAATGGGTTCTTATTTTGCATTTGCAATAAAGCTGGTAGAAATCTTGCATATAGGGTCGATATTGTGTTGTTGAATGTTGTATGTTAGGAATCATGCCTGTAGGAGTTGCTGAATGTTCCACGGGTGATCCTTTAGGCTAAAAAACTTAGGAGCCCCCATTTCTGTTTAAAGTAATTTTTTTATTCGTCCAAATTGTTTCCTTTCCCTTAGACTAATTCACATAATTCGAGTTCGGCCAGGACCCACCGTTGTGGACCTCGAGGAGTGCCTAACACCTTCTCCTCGAGGTAATTAGATCCCTAACCCGATCTTTGGTGACGCAAACTAGCAAACCCGAGTCATTTGCAAATAGGTTCCCTAACGCACCTTAATACGTTAGGTGGCGACTCTCTATTTTAATAACCCTTCCTTTAAAAGAGTTCTCAGAATGTCGAAACCGATTTTGCGAGAAAAAGGGGGGTGACAACATGGAGACTCTGCTGGGGATATCCCTAGGCTCTTACCATAACGAACTTGGTCTATGTGAATTAGTCTCTCGATATCTGTGTCTTTATTATTTTGTTGATGCTTGAATTCACCATTTTATTTGCTACATGCACACCCCTTTCCCTATTTTTCCTTTTTATATGAACTTACCTGCAATTCTTCGCTTAATCTTGCTACAATATTGTTGAACCAAGTCACTTCATGGTTTTGAAGATTGACTATTGTCTACCTAGTTGAACCTGGTCCCTCAGGGCAAACATACTCGAACAGACCCATTGGCACAAGAAGTGACACATGCAAAGGAGATAAACATGATCTGTGAATTATCCATAAACTAAGAGGTTGTCTTCTAATGCAAAAAGGTTGCAAATTGATAAGACGTTAGAGTTTGAGTTCAGCAAGGACATAAATAATCGAGGAAGTTAAGATAAACACAAACTCTTCCACCAAGGAAGAGTTGCATTAGAATTGAACAACATATCTCAACGACTAACTCTATAAAGTGCTGAAGCATTATTGCTGAAGATTTTACGCACAAGGACATAAGTGAAACAAGAATTGAAAGCAAAATTCCCAGAGCTATTTTGCAAGCAGAATCCTTGTGCGACACAAAAGCTACTTACCAGCTAGAAGAACCAGTTCTATCTGTTTGTCTTTCGAGTCTAGTTGGTTGTTGTGATGACCCAAAAGGTCATCCTAATGTAATTCAAGTTAAATCTGTGTTCTGAGGCCCCGAAAACCTCCGTTAATCTCACCTCGATATGCGTGCGCAGCCCAGGCATGTAGCCGGGAAGTCTTTATTTTGAAATTGAAGGAAAAATGGGATTTGTGATAATCAAATGAATAAAGTTGACTTTGGTCAACATTTTTGGTAAACGGACCCGGACCCGTGATGTGACTGTCGCAGAGGGTCCGTAGGAAAATATGGGACTTGGGCGTATGCCCGGAATCGAATTCCGAGGTTCCAAGCCCGAGAAATAAATTTTTAAAGAAAATTATTTTATGAAATTAATCAAGGAATTTTAAAATGAATAATTGTGTTACCGGGCCCGTATTACGGGACAGGTTTATTATGTATTATTTGCCCTATCTGTGAAATTTGGTGTAAAACGGACTTGATTTGATTGGTTTCGGATCCGTATGAGGGAAAATTTGGAGTAAATGAAGTTGTGAGGTTCTTGAAGAATTTGAAATTTGGCTTGAAAGGTGATTTTATGTTCCTGAGGTCCGAATGAAATTCCGAAACCGGGAATAGTTCCGTCGTGTCATTTATAACTTATCTGCAAAATTCGAAGTCATTCCGAGCAGTTTAGGCAGGTTCGGCGCATTGAAGCGAATTCTAGAATTTCAAAGTTCTTAAGTTTGATTAATTTGGTTTTGAGGTTTGATTCATGGCTTTTGATGATATTTTGATGATTTAAAAGCTTGAACAAGTCTGTAGGATGTTTTGGGAGTCGTGTGTATTTTTGGTTTTGAGTCCCGAGGGCTCGGGTGAGTTTCGGGTGGCTAAAGGGGTGTGAAAAACATGAAAATCTGGTGTGATGTTGCAGGTTTCTGATGTCTGGTGTGATACCCTTCACGAACGCGGCCAAGGGCACGCGAACGCGAAGGGTAAATAGTGTGGCTTGGGTTTTTGTCCTACGCGAACGCAGGGGTACGGGCGCGAACGTGGAGCTATGGGGGGGGCTGCTCTACACGAACGCGACGCCCCTCTCGCGAACGCGTAGTGTTATGGGGTGGGGTCTGGGGATCAGCTAGGTTGTTCTTCGCGAACACGGGCAGTGGCACGCAAACGCGGAGGGTTAGGGGGTCGGACCTACGCGAACGCGGCCCTGGTTCCACGAACGCATAGGTTTTAGCTGCCAAGTCTTCGCGAACGCGGCCAGTGGCTTGCGAACACAAAGGGTAAATACACCCAGTGATTTTAATAACCCCAAAAACAGACTCATTACGGGTCACCCCCATTTTTCACTCCCCCCTTCTTCCTCAAACCCACCCATAAATGAAAATCAAGCTCCCCAACTGCCATAACTCCATAGGTAAGTTCTCTTGACCTCGTTTCCTCTTAATTTATTCAATTAATCACTAGATTTTAGGCCTAAAACATGGAAATTAATGTAGGAAATTAGGGATTTTAGGTAGAGTTTATTATTTTAGAATTTTGAATAATTCAACCTCAATTTTGGGTCGAATCTTAAAACAAATCATATATTCTAACTCGTGGGGTTATGGGTGATCGGGTTTTGGTCCGGGCCTCGTGTTTGGACCAAGCGGGCCTGGGGTCAAATTTTGGAATCTTAGGAAGAATGCTTTGAAATAAACAATTAGGCTATGGGTTTGATTTATTGAGCCATTATTGATATACTTGGGTTGATTATGTCTAGATAACACCGTTCCGGAGTCGGATTCTAAAGGAAAGGTTGTGATCGAGGCTTGACTTGCAATTTTTGGAGCCGAGGTAAGTGTTTGGCTTTACCTCAGCTTGAGGGATTAGGTATAAAGTCATATTTGCTATGTGTAACTCATGTCCAACGTATAGGCGTGGTGACGAGTGCCTATGCATTGCGGTCAAGNTTACATCGTTGAAATTATATTTTCGATGCGAGGTTGGTTATAGCTGAGACCCTTGTCGGGCATTGTTGAGTTTGTAATTGATGGGTGCTCCTTGCTGCGACAATAGAATTGTATTGATTATTTATGTGCACTTGAGAATTCGTAATGTTTACTTTCATATTATTGTTGCTTTGTTTTATTATTTGTCGCACGAGGGGACATGCCGTGCTGACTATTTGTGAGTTTATGCACGAGGGGACATTCCGTGCTGAGTGTTATTATATATGCACGAGGGGACATTCCGTGCCGAGTGATTGTGAGGTTATGCACTAGGGGACATTCCGTGCTGAGTGTTATTATATATGCACGAGGGGACATTCCGTGCTCAGTGATTGTGAGGTTTTGTGAGGTTATGCACGAGGGGAAATTCCGTGCAGAGTGTTATTATATGCACGAGGGGACATTCCGTGCAGAATGATTGTGAGGTTATGCAGGAGGGGACATTCCGTGCCGAGTGTTATTATATATGCACGAGGGGACATGCCGTGCCTTTTTCTGTTCATTATCTGTTGAGAAGTTAAATTTCTGCCTTGTCTTTACATTTCAGCTATTACTCTGTTCTACTGTGCTGGCATTTTTGTTGTCCCTATTACCCCAGCATGTTCTCCCCGTATCTGTTTTACTTGCTTATTTATGTCGCCATCTTTCCTGTTATCATATAAAATTGTACAGGTACATATGTTGTTGTTGGTCCTAGCCTCGTCACTACTTCGCCGAGGTTAGGCTCGACACTTACTCAGTACATGGGGTCGGTTGTACTGATGCTACACCTGCACTTCTTTATGTTGTGCAGACTACGCAGCCGGACCCGGTGATCACTGACGATCGGAGCATCTCATCAGTCACACAGGAGACTTCGAGGTAGACCCGCAGACGTTCGTGGGCCTTGACGTCACCTTCTACTTTCCACTTTCAGCTCTGTCTTACTTTGTATTTCAAAGACAGTCCTATGTATTTATTTTCAGACCTTTTGTTTGTAGTAATCTCTTAGATAGTCCGTGAGTACGTGACACCAGCTCTGGGAATTTGTATATGGGTTTTATTTCGAAAAGTGCTATGTTGTATGTAGGTTATTTTGTTAAATTTTATTGTGGGCCATCGGTGCCTTAGATATCCTGTTCGTTTTAGTTGTTAATGAGTTTTATTTAGTTCAAACATTGGCTTGTCTAGCGGGTTCAACGCTAGACGCAGTCATGGACCGAAGGTGGGATTTCGGGTCGTGACAGTTGTAGTAGGTGATTTAATATTGTATCTTTCAGCTTTATTAGAAGCAATGGCAATAGGTACATATTGTTCAAGTTAGAGTTAACTTGAAGCTTGTCGCAATTAGCTAGAGGCTAGTTTTCCACAAAGGGATTAGAGATAGTCCTTAGGTTTACAAAAGAGTTTATTTTGTAAATGTTGTTTGGCTCATTGTCATGGTGAAGAGTTGGGGAAAATCCTACTGGGAAGTAGGTCGTGGTTTTTTCACCTTTTCAGCTAGGTGTTTTCCACGTAAAATTGTTGTGTTCTTTAATTTTGCTATTATGTTTCTGCAAATAGTAGAATTTTGAACACCAAGAAGAACCAGGTTCTTCTGTAAAGACAACACTCGAAAATTGGACACCACACAAATTACCCCCCCCCCCCCCCTCTTGTGTGGTATTGAAGTATAAAACATCAATTGGTATCAGAGCAGGTTATCCTTAAAAAGGCTAACACCTTGGAAAAGATCAAAATGAGTGCACCACCTGGAAACTGGGAGGGTCAATGAATTGCAAGGCCACCACTCTTCAATGTCCAGTACTACTCCTAGTGGAAGAACAGGATGAAGGACCACCTAATTGGAGAAGACTATGAAATCTAGGACATAGTCACTGATGGTCCTCTAGCCACCATGAAGAAGACTGCTGAAGGTTTAGATGTACCAAAAACTAGAGTTGATTGCACTGCTGAGGATCATAAGAAATGGGAGAAGAATGCTAAGGCCAAAAAGTGTCTAGTATGTGGACTAGTTCCAGACGAGTACAACAGGATCCAAAGCTGCACCACTGCCAAAGAAATCTGGGATACCTTGCAAGTAGCCCATGAAGGAACACCTCAAGTGAAAAGATCAAGAGGTACTCTACTATACTCTCAGTATGAAAACTTCACTGTGAAAGAAGGAAAGACAATCCAAGAGATGTACACAAGGTCCACAACTTTGACAAATGAACTTAAGTCTCTTGGTAGAGTCATTTTTGAAGAGGACAGGGTAGATAAGATCTTGACAAGGGTCTTGCCAATTTCCTGGGAAAGTAAGATCACTGACATCCAGGAATCCAAAAATATGGAAACCCTCATATTGGACGAGCTAATTGGAAACCTTACTGCTTATGAACTCAGAAGACAGACAATGAAAATGGATGCTCCAAAGAAGGAGAGGAGTCTAGCACTGAGGATCACTGAGGGAGCAGATCTGGACGAAGATGAGATGGCCATGATTACCAAATAATTTAGAAACTTCCTCAAAAGGAAGAAGGGCATCTCTAGAGGAGGAAACTACAACAAAGCAAAATCTCCAGAAACGCCAACCAACGAGGGATGCTACAACTGTGGAAAGACTGACCACCTTATCAAGAACTGTCCTCAGTGGGAAGTGGAATGGAAAAAGGAAAGATATGAAAGAAGAAACTGGTCCAACCCAAGAAAACCACAACAAAAGCTATGGTTGCTTCTTGGGGGGAAAGTATAGATGAAGAATCAGAATATGGTGAGAATGAAGATCAGGCGCTCATGGCAATTGGATAATCTGATGAAGAACCAGAGGTAAGTATCTCTCATCTTAAAAACAAAATAAAGTTCCTATCTAAGGAAAAACTCTCTGAGTTGTTACTTGATTTCATGGATTATTCCGAAGAAACAACCAAAGAGAAAGACCAACTCTCTAAAGAATGTGCAATGCTAAAAGCAAAATGCATGAACCTAGAAATCAGAGTAAGTTAATTTGAAATAAAAAACATTGTCTTGTTGAACCAGGTTCATCCACTTGAAACTGAGATTCTAGAACTAAAATCTGAAAACTTAAAACTAAAGCTAGGATCAAGTAAAAAGTTTGTTGATCATTCTCATATCATGTTAGAAGAAAATGTGGGAAAACTAAACGATAAGATGTATGCCAAGGATGAACAGATAAGGACACTTAAAGAAGAAATTGGTAAAGTTAAACATGAGTTAGATCGAACTTGTAAATGGAATAAATCCTCTGATGCCTTGACATGGCTTCAAGAGAATCATAGTAGCAACTAGAGAGGGCTTGGCTTTGGGAGTCAATTGCCTAAATGGGATCCCAAAAGCAGGTATCTCACTCTCCCTGAGAATAAAATATGCACCCACTATGGTAAGACTGGCCACTACAAAATTGAGTGTACTGCAAAACAGCAGGCTAGTCGAAGAAATGAGATTTTTGTTAAAAAGAAAAGCTGGCTACCAAATTGGGCTAGAAAAAACTTGATTCATCCATTCTCTCATAGAAAAGGACCCAAAACGAGTTTAGGATCTTAGAACTAATCCCTGATTTCTTTTTGTAGGTTCACGTGAGAGGAAGCAGCCAAATTTGGTATTTGGACAGTGGCTGCTCAAAACATATGATAGGGAACAAGGAACAGTTCCTTTCACTTGAAAACCTCAAAGGAGGAAATGTCTCCTTTGGAAGTGGAAAGAAAGGTGAAATTATAGGGGTTGGTAAGGTAGGTAAGGATGACACACGTTCCATTGAACATGTGTACTTGATAGATGGCTTGAAATATTGCGTGATCAGTGTGTCACAATTGTGTGACAGAGGTAACCTTGTTGCTTTTACTTCCACAAAATGTTTTGTGATCAACTTGCTTACTGACAAGATTGTTTTGCAGGGAAAAAGAATGAATAACATCTACGTCATAGACTTGTCCACAGTGTTTGAAAATGAACTCACTTGCTTAAGTGTGTTGGATAGTGATCCCCTCCTTTGGCATAAAAGACTTGGTCACGCGAGTCTGAATCAGCTTAACAAATTAGTCTCTAAGGACTTAGTCGTAGGGATTCCTAACATTAAGTTCAAGGGAGACAAAGTTTGTGAGGCATGTGCAAGGGGGAAGCATGTAAGATCCTCATTCAAAAGTAAGAAAATGGTCAGTACCACCAGGACGTTGGAACTGGTTCATATGGACCTATGTGGTCCTATGAGAACTCTGAGCAGAGGTGGTAAGAAATATGTAATGGTGCTTGTTGATGACTATTCAAGGTTCACTTGGACCTTATTTCTGACATCTAAAGATTAAGCTTTTGATATGTTCACTTCATTTGTCAGAAAAACTCAAAATCAGTTAGGAAATCAACTAGCATCCATAAGATCTGATCATGGTACTGAATTTGAGAATGCAAAGTTTGCTGAGTTCTATGATGAACATGGTATCAATCACAACTTTTCCGCCCCTAGAACCCCACAGCGAAATGGGGTTGTTGAAAGAAAGAATAGAACTCTTGAAGACATGGCAAGAACCATGCTTCTTTTTAGCAAACTACCCCACAGCTTCTAGGCAGAAGCAATAAACACTGCATGCTACATAATAAATAGATGCATGACCAGGCCACTTGTAGAGAAAACTCCTTATGAATTACCTAAAGGGAGAAAGACCAACATATCCCACCTTAGGGCTTTCGAATGCAAGTGCTTTGTGCACAATAATGGCAAAAATTCCCTAGGTAAATTTTATCCCACAAGTGATGAGGGAGTATTCTTCGGATATTCATCACATAGCAAAGCTTATAAAGTGTATAATAATAGAACTATATGTGTAGAAGAGAGTGTGCATGTTGTCTTTGATGAAACTAACACTCTTTCTGAGAGACAATAACCAGAAGATGAGGAGCTTGGACTGGTGAGGAGCAGGGAACACATTGAAGAAAATATGGAAGATGGAACAGGTAATGGACCAGGTCCAACTACCCCAAGCAACATGACAGGGGGAACATGTGAACCTTGGCCCTGATCCTGTTCCACAACAACGAGACAACATGTAACTATCTAGAAGTGAACAGTTGGTGCTCAAACCACACAGATATCAGAATTCTCACCCTCTTGAGAACATCATAACAGATTTGACATCTGGAATCAAAACAAGATCCTCCTTGAAACATCTGTGTACGTTTGATGCCTTTCTATCCTTAATTGAACCAAAGAACATTGGTAAAGCCCTACATGATGCTGACTGGGTAAATGCCATGCAAGAAGACCTGAATCAATTTGAAAGAAGTCAAGTATGGTAGTTGGTACCAAGACCACTAGACATATGAGTTATTGGCACAAAGTGGGTCTTCAAGAACAAGATCGATGGGGATGGAACTGTTACAAGAAGCAAGGCTAGACTGGTTGTCCAAGGATGTAATCAAGAAGAGGGAATATACTATGATGAGACCTTTTCCCCTGTGGAAAGACTGGAGGCAATCAGACTTCTTATAGCATTTGCTGCACACATGGAATTCACTCTCCATAAGATGGTTGTTAAGAGTGCCTTCCTCAATGGCTATCTGAAGGAAGATGTATTTGTCAAACAACCTCCAGGTTTTGAAATCAAGGAGTCACCTAACCATGTATACAAACTTGACAAGGTTCTTTATGGTCTCAAACAAGCACCTAGAGCATGGTACGAGTGACTATCAATATTCCTGCTAGAACATGGGTACAAACGAGGCAAAATTGACAGTACCTTGTTCTTAAAGGAAAAAGGTAAGGATCTCCTCATTGTGAAAATATACGTGGATGATATCATATTTGGGGCAACCTCTGAAAAATTGAGTAAGGAATTAGCTATATTTATGGGGAGTGATTTGAGATGAGTATGTTGGGTGAGCTAAACTTATTCTTAGGCTTGGAAATCAAGCAAAACTCAAATGGAACAATGATCCATCAACAAAAGTATATGAAAGAATTGCTTAAGAAATTTAAAATGGAATACTCAAAGGAAATAGACACCCCCAAAGCCACAACCACAAAATTAGATGTGGATGAACCTGGTTTATCCGTTGATCAAAACCTATACAGAGGGATGATTGGGTCTCTATTATACCTCACTGCCAGCAGACCTGATATTGTGTTCAGTGTAGGACTGTGTGCTAGGTTTCAGGCAAATCCAAAGGAGTCCCACCTAACTTTAGTGAAGAGAATTTTGAGATATCTAAGAGGCACTACTGATATATGCCTTTGGTATCCTAAAGGTAGTAATTTTGACCTTGTAGGATATGTTGATGCTGATTATGCAGGTTTCCTGGTTGACAGGAAAAGTACTTCAGGCATGGCTCACTTTTTGGGCTCCTGCCTTGTGTCTTGGGCCAGCAAGAAACAAAACTCAGTAGCCTTGTCTACTGCTGAGGCTGAATATATGGCTGTAGCCTCATGCTATGCTCAATTGCTATGGATCAAGCAACAACTCATGGATTTTGATATAGATGTTCGATGCATTCCTATTTTCTGTGACAACACTAGTGCAATTAGTATGACAAAGAACCCGGTTCATCATAAAAGCACCAAGCACATAGATGTTAGACACCACTTCCTTATAAATAACTATGAAAAGGGAATGATCTCAATTGAATTTGTGATACTGACAAGAAAATTGCAGATATCTTTACTACAGCACTGAGTAGGGAGCATTTATAGAGAAACCGACTTGGATTAGGGATGATTAAGATTACATAATTGAAAAACAAAAATGAAAAAAAAATTTGGTTAGAAACACTAAAATAGATAATTAATCAGACTAATCATTGCTCAGTAAGATGACTTTATTGTCATTCTCTCTTTCCATGTATTAATATGATTCCCTGGTAACTAATGATGTTTTTCTATCTTTGTAAATTGAGGCAAATTAAATATTTTAACACGATGAACCTGGTTCATCGTTGTTGGTTCATCTGAGTGACAAGATACGTGCTCATCTCCATACACTTATTGAAATAATCATAGTCAAACCTGAGCAGGACTCTATCTATATTTGGTTCAATTCAAATTCTCAGTACTTATTCTAAAATGAACCAGTTTCAAGGAGTCCCATTATATCTTAATTTGCCTAGATTTAGGGGTTAATAACCGTCTAATCAATGACACTCCTACACCGATTAGACTCCCATTTGATTAAATATTCTGCCCGTTGTACACTTAATAGCCACATATCTAAAAGGCCATCATTACCTCCCCTCTTCATAACATAACCGTCGAACCAAGTTCATCTTCCATCTCATATAAAAAAAAAATGATCAATGTTCATCTCTCCCTAAACGCTCATAAAAATGTCTTCATAACCAGCGGTTTCATCTTCCTTCTCCGCCCATGATTATGAGGACGGTGATTCTAGTACTATTTCTCTATCAGTATACAGTTCACATTCTCGAGCCAGATCTTCAACCCCCCAAAACCCTCTAGTTCTTGAGCCTACTCCTAAACCTACACCTACCCTACTCAGCCCCTAGGGCACGTAGAGTGAAAATGTTAGCCAGGAAATCAGTGGCTTCTGGATATCGTGCAAGATTCATGGAGGAAATTCTTAAAGCTAGCGAGGCCCATGATTCTGAATCCTCAAGGGAATCCTTCAAGTCTGCTAATGAGGATGAATCACCTGGTTCATCTAGTTCTAAGCAAGGTAATCTTTAAATTGAATATGAAACTACTACTACTGAAAACAGGTTTGTTTTGGTTGGGTCAATTGTTGATGTAGAAGTGCCGGATAGGTAGAGCAAAACTGGGGAAAAATAAAATTCTTGAGAGAGAGGGAGAATGAGGCTCTGTAAGGGGATCTGGGGAGGACGGTTCCACGTTGGCTATTTGTGTCCCTGTTCATGTGATTGATGAGACGGAGTCACAGATTTAGGGGGAAGTGTTGCTTGGGAAGCAACAGTAGGTCTAAAGAGCCTACAAAAATCAGCAGATGAACCCGGTTCATCTATTGAGGAGACACTGGCCGAAATGCTAAGAAAGCTGGGGGAGTCCTACAACCCCAAAAGGAAAAGAACTTCAAAATCAAAGAAGGTTACTACCCCAGTTCCACCAAAGAAAAGAAAAGTTTCTATAATTGCTAATGCTCCTGCCCCAAAGGTTTGTGCTACAAGAAGTGTTGTTCGACAAAGAGAAGAAGAGTTGGAAAGGGCTCTGAGAGAGAACAAGAAAACGAAGGATGCCAAGGGAAAGGCGAAGATTAGAGAGCCTATTGAGGCTGTTACTATTGATGATGACGCGATGGACCTGGTCCATCCTGAGGAGCAGCCTGCTCCAGTTGTGGTAGAGACACCTAAACCCAAGAAGGCTAAGGCTTTTTTCAAGAAGTCAGCTTATGTGTCCGCCACACCCTCAACCACAGCAAAAAGGACCAGGTCTAAGGTCAAGAAAGTGAAGGTTGTTGAAGAAGAAGAAGAATGGAGTGGAGGAGAGGAGGAGATGTCTGGTGAGCAATTTGACAAATTCACCATGTTTGGCAAGCGTACTATTCTTAAGGGAAAGATGATGAGAGATCTTGAGGAATCAGGGATGATCTTCCTGATGAATGCTCTGGAGGTGCAAAGGTGGAAGGACATGGTTCTTCACCTTGAAGGCATGCTGGAAAGGAATGAGTTGGTGGAGTTTATGGCCAACACAATTATCAAGGATGGTAGGGTAATTCCCACATTAAAAGGGGTTCATATCACGTTTGATGCAAAGGATCTGGGAGAGATTCTGAAAATCCATGCTGAGGGCTACGAGGATTACACAAGGCAAAGATGGCCTAGTCTCGATGGGATGTCCTCTTCTCAGAATATTACAAGATTCTTTTGTGAAAATCAGGAGGAACCAGAGCCCAGGCCAGTGTATAAGAGTGAAAGAAACCCCAGCACAAGTTGTTCTTCGAGTTTGTGATCAAGTTCCTGCTACCAAGACAAGAGCGTAGGCACATTGCCAGCTACATGGACTTAACGCTTATGGAATGCTTGTATAGTGGTAAGCAAATAAATTGTCCGGCTTTCATCATCCAGCTCTTGGACAGAGTTATGAATGGGTCCAAGGCACATTACATACCATATGGATTTATTCTGACTGTTGTGCTTGCCCATTTCGAGGTTCTTGTGAAGAAAGCTGAGATGGCTACTGTTAAGGATTTCTTTGGGAAGAATACTTTGCTGACTTGTGACTACAATGTAAATATTCCGGAGGATGAACCTGGTTCATCTAGGAAGCAGCTTGTCTTTGGTACAGGAAGGTGAGATAAAGGATGCTGAAATCTCGCCTTATTGAGGTTGAAGCTAAAAGGGATACTCTCAGAGTTGAATTAGCCAAAGAGAAGGAGAAGAATGAAGGTGTTCTTCAACAAATGCTTTCTCTCCTTCAAGCCAAAACCCCAATCTCATCTGCCCCTTCCCAGCCTTAGGAGTCCAGTGCCACCATAAACCTCTCTCAATGCCAAGTTCGAGATTTGTTCTGTTTCTATTTTTTTTTGTCTTCTTGCTCATGGTTGTGACTATTTTAGTTCTTTTTGTGTATGGTGTTTGCTTTCTATCTAATCAATGAATTCTGACTTTGTCTCAGTTTTTGATATTGCTTACATTGGTTTCTTTTGATGATTAATCATGTTTGCACATGCAAATGCCTCAATAGCCATGAGTAATTGTTAACAACTCTGGTAAGTTTATCATTCTGCAACTTTTCGATGATGCCAAAAGGGGGAAGATATGTGATTTTCAAAATTCAAATAGTTGTGATATTTATAACCTAATGAACCTGGTCTCTCTATGATAAATGCTTAAAACCATACAAAGTGTTTGAAGTTTATACAGGGTTAAGCACAGAGGTTTTCATCATCAAAAAGGGGGAATTTGTTGAACCAAGTCACTGTATGATTTTGAAGATTGACAAATATCTACCTAGTTGAACCAGGTCCATCAGGGAAAACATACTCGAACAGACCCATTGGCATAAGAAGTGACACATGCACAGGAGATAAACATGATCTGTGAATTATCCATAAACTAAGAGGTTTTCTCCTAATGAGAAAAGGTTGCAAATTGATAAGACGTTAGAGTTCGAGTTCAACAAGGACATAAATAATCGAGGAAGTTGAGATAAACATAAACTCTTCCACCAACGAAGAGTTTCATTAGAATTGAACAACATATCTCAATGACTGACTCTATAAAGTGTTGAAGCATTCTTGCTGAAGATTTTACGCACAAAGACTGAAGTGAAACTAGAATTGAAAGTAAAATTCCTAGAGCTATTTTGCAAGCAGAATCCTCGTGCGACACAAAAGCTATTTACCAGCTAGAAGAACCGGTTCCATCTGTTTGTCTTTCGAGTCTAGTTGGTTGTAGTAGGTGATTTAATATTGTATCTTTCAACTTTTTTAGAAGCAATTTTAATAGGTACACATTGTTCAAGTTAGAGTTAACTTGAAGCTTGTTGAAATTAGCTAGAGGCTAGTTTGTCAAAAAGGGATTAGAGATAGTCCTTAAGTGTCATGACCCAAAACCAGTCCAGGTCGTGATGGCGCCTAACGGCGAGGTTAGGCAAGCCAACGAACAACAATAACAATGAAAATGCAGAATACAATAACAACATTGGGTAAGGCCGTAGAAACAAGCTGAACCACAACTAGGCCCAATACATATACAACCCCGATAACTACAACAAGTGTGTGCAAGGACTAGTGTCACAGTGTCAACGGGCGGCTACATAGATACAACATCAGAAATACATATACAAAATATACAAGCCGCAGTCTAGAACAAAAGACCGAACAAAAATGAAACTGGGAGGCTCCAGAGGTGCTGTCAGGAAAACGCCAAGGAGACAGCTCACCATGTGGAGCGACACCGCGATTAATACCTATCAGCTGACGGACGAACAGACGAACCAGCCTCAACACCTGCACAATCAAGTGCAGAAAAATAAAGAAAGTGCAGCATGAGTACATATAAACAAATATGTACCCAGTGAGTATCCCGTCTAAACTCGTAAAGAGTAGTGACGAGAGGTAGAATACATACTCACTAAGGTCCAGTACATAATGAAATAAAATACATGTTGAGCAATAAATCATGTGAGAAAGTACATCAAGTATAAGAACATATAAGCAACAATCAGTAATTGATCTCAGACATAGTCTTCCTTTGTAAGCTATTCATAGTTATTTACTTGTTCTCTTTCTCATTATCCGAAATGACTTATCTTTATTCTCAATTGTCCACTTCCCAGTACTCTGTCTTGTTTATAAACTCACCCTCGTACGATCCCAACTCAATGAAAATGCGGATGAATGCAATGCGTATATATATATATAACCGACACGGACAAGACTATCGGCCGAAGTCATAAGGGTGGGTCATAAGGACTGACTCGGTCATAAAGCTCCACACGTTCGCGAATCATACATGCGACCCGTGCGCTGACTCGATAGTGATAAGCTCCCCACGATTGCAAATCATACATGCGACTCATGTGCTGACTCGATAATGATAAGCTCCCCACGATCGAGAATCATACCTGTGACTCGTGTGCTGACTCGATAATGATAAGCTCCCCACGATCGCGAATCATACCTGCGACTCGTGTGCTGACTATGCAAAGTAAAATAAGTCTGATCTCTCCCTGATCACAAATGAAACCTGTGATTCAGGGGCTAATAAAACATAAGTGAAATTCTCCCTGATCACGAATCAAACCTGTGACTCAGGGGCAATGAAAATATAAGTTCTCCCCGATCACGAATCAAACCTGTGACTCGGGGGCCATGAATGCATGAATACGTGTATGCGACTGCATGAGTGCATATATATATGTGTATATGTAGACACCGTGGTACCGATTCGCCCATACTCAACGGGATCGGATACTTCACACCTCACTTGATAGCCAAGGTTAGGATGTTCATCGTATTATCCTCTTTGCTCATAATATTACCATGATTTAACAATCCAAGTACGAGAAGGAATTTTAACCACCTTCATTCAGCTCAACGGCTCATTATCAATTATACCAGAAGTAACACAATTACTCAATTGATGGAGTTCATAATTCTTATCTAAATATTATGTACATTTAATTCGCAGCTATCATAGCTCAATTCGATCATATATAAGTAATAACTCGTACAAAACATCAGATAATATCAACCAACAGTTAGAACATGCTCGTGGGTCCTACGGATACCCAACATACAATATAGATGCCACGTACGGACTCTCGTCACGTGGTGCGTACGTAGCCCCCTCAACAAGCACAATTAGCAACAAAGAGCCTAGGGGACATTTTCCCCTTACAAAGTTTGGAAAGGAGACTCACCTGGACAAGTGCTCCTCCGGCCAACAGACAAATCAACACGACACACGAATACTCTGAATCACCCTCGATGGCTCACAACTAGCCAAAAGCACACAATTATATCAATTTAGGAAGATTCTAGGAGGATTTATCAAACCTTAAAAATGTATTCTTGACGTACTTTGGAAATTCAACTCAGAGCCTCGGCGTCCGAAAAATTATAATTCCTGAAGAAACGCGCTATACGCCGCTTAAGGATCAAGATTAACTCAATTAATCATCCCCCAATGGCCCAAAATTCAGGATTCACATTTTCATCAAACCCCTCTTTCTTCCACCAACAATTTCTTATGAATTTCAATGAATTAGGAAGAGGAAATTCTCAAAGAATGGAAAAAATGACATGCGGAGGGTTATGGAATAACTTACCTGAGTTTCTAGGCCAAAATACCCATTCTGGAGCTCTTAGGGTCGTCAACAATGGAGAAAATGTTATTTTTGGGAAAGAAATCACGACTTGGGCCTTTTATTTGGACTGCCCAGCAGTTTCCGCACCTGCGCCTTTTGGATCGCAGGTGCGGACTCGCACCTGCGGACGAAAGGGTCGCGCCTGCGGAAAAAGGCCTGGGCACTGGTGGAATTTCTCGCACCTGCGGACTTTTGTCCGCGCCTGCGGAGAATAGGCCGCTCCTGCGATAGCCTTGGCCCTTGGGGAAGGTCGCGCCTGCGGAGCCGCGCCTGTGGAGAGAAGGACGCACCTGCGAAGGGAATTCCGCTGGTGCAAACCTCGCGCCTGCGGCTCATGGACCGCAGGTGCGGTCACACCAGTACATTCCCACCAGCTTTGAGCTTTGCTGCTTTTTGACCCCGATCAGGGTTCGGGAGACCCCTAGGCCCACCCGAGCCCTCGACAAATTATACCAACAATTCCCAAATCACATGACGGACTTGCTCGAGCTCCCAGAACACTAAAAACATCATTCAAACCAAGAATCACTCTCCAAAACCCCTTAGATCAAACTTGGGATTTCAAGAAAAATAAAATGGCTCATCAATACGCCGAACGGGTCTATACTGCCCGGAATGACCCCAAATTTTGCAACAAGTCATAAATGACTATACATAACTATTGCCAGTTTCGGAATTCCATTCGGACCATGATATCACGAGGTCCAATTCCAGGATGAATTCCAAATCACATAAAATCCTGAATTCCAATTCAGGTGCCGAAATACTCCCGGGTCATCAGAAACCTGAGGCAAACACACTCCCAAGTTTGAAATTATCATCCGGAGCTACTGGAGCTGTCAGAACTCGATTCCGAGGTCGTTTGCTCAAAATACTGCTCGGAATCAAAATCAGCTAAATAAGCTAGCCTTCAGGAACCAAGTGTTTCTGAACTAGCCAAATCACTTCTGAATCTCGAACTACCCGCCCACACAAGTCAAAAGGCACGATTAGTCGCTATGGAAAGAGTCATTCACGGGAACGGAGTCCCAACACACAAAACGACTGGCTGGGTCGTTACATTCTCCCCCTCTTAAACAAACGTTTGACCTCGAACGGGTCTATAATTGTACCTGATGTGCTGAATAGCTGTGGGTATCTGTCACGCATATCCTGTTCGGACTCCCAAGTTGCCTCCTCAACTGGTCGGCCCCTCCACTGGACCTTAACCGCTGAAACTGTCTTGGACCTCAAATGGCGGTCATGTCTATCAACAATTACCATAGGCTCCTCCTCATAGCCCAAATGCTCATCTAGCTGAATGGTGCTATAATCAATCACATGGGAGAAGTCTGCGAGATACCTCCGAAGCATCGAAACATGAAAAACTGGATGAACTCCGGATAGCGCTGGAGGCAAAGCAAGTCTATAAGCAACATCACCAACTCGCTCTAACACCTCAAATGGGCCTATATACCTAGGGCTCAACTTGCCCTTCTTCCCGAATCTCATGACGCCCTTCATCGGCGAAACTCTAAGCATAACCTGATCCCCCTCCATAAATGACACATCTCGAGCCCGCTGATCTGCGTAGCTCTTCTGCCTCGACTGAGCTCTGCGAAGCCTTTCCTGGACAATTTTCACTTTCTTTAAAGCATCTCTGACCATGTCAGTACCATAAAGCCTAGCCTCACCAGGCTCAAACCACCAATCGGAGAACGACATCGTCGACCATATAAAGCCTCAAATAGAGCCATCCCACTGACCTTCGAAATCAATCACACAAGCCCTGAGCATATCCTCAAGAATCTGAACTGTACGCTCTGACTGGTCGTCAGTCTAAGGATGAAAAGCTGAACTGAGGTCTAATCGAGTACCTATCTCCCGATGCAAAGCTCTCCAGAAGTGTGATGTGAACTGAGGACCTCGATCTGAAATGATAGATAGTGGCACGCCATGCAACCTGACGATCTCACGAATATAGAGCTGAGCCAACTTCTCTGTAGTATAAGTAGTGGCCACAGGAAGGAAATGCGCCGATTTGGTCAATCTATCAACAATGACCCAAACCGCGTCAACCTTCCGCAAAGTCCGAGGCAACCCTGACACGAAGTCCATGGTAATGCGCTCCCACTTCCACTGAGGAATGGGCATCTGCTGAAATAAACCTCCTGGCCGCTGATGCTCGTACTTAACCTGCTGGCAATTAAGACATCGAGCTACATACTGAACAATATCTTTCTTCATCCGCCTCCACCAGAAATGCTGCTTCAAATCACGATACATCTTTGTCGCCCCTGGATGGATAGAATACCTGGAACTGTGAGCCTCTGCTAGAATTCTCTCCCTCAAACCATGAACATCTGGAACACACAGCCTGCCCTGCAGTCTCAAAACACCGTCCTCGCCTAAGGTAACATCCTTGGCCAGGCCCTGAATCACAGTATCCCGGAGCTCTGCTAGACGTGGGTCATCATATTGTCGAGCCCTGATCTCCCCAAGAAATGAAGACTGAGCTACCACATGTGCCAAGACTCGACGAGGCTCTGAAAGATCTAATCTCACTAACTGATTGGCCAAGGACTGAATGTCTAAGGTTAAAGGCCTTTCCTCAGCTGAAATATAGGCTAAACTCCCCATGCTGGCTGCACGCCTGCTCAAAGCATCCGCTACCACGTTTGCCTTGCCCGGATGATACAAAATGGTAAGGTCATAGTCTTTCAACAACTCAAGCCACCTCCGCTGCCTCAAATTAAGATCTCTCTGCTTAAGCAAATACTGTAAACTGCGGTGGTCCGTATAGACCTCACAAGATACACCATACAGGTAATGCCGCCATATTTTCAAAGCATGAACGATCGCTGCCAACTCCAAATCATTAACAGGGTAGGTCTTCTCATGAACTTTCAACTGCCGCGAAGCATAAGTAATAACTCTGCCATCCTGCATCAAAACACATCCCAACCCGACGCGTGAAGCGTCGCAATATACTGTATAGGGCCCTGACTCAGAAGGTAATGAAAGAACTGGTGCTGATATCAAAGCTGATTTGAGCTTCTGAAAGCTCGCCTCACAATCATCGGACCACTGAAATGGGGCATTCTTCTGAGTCAATCTAGTCAATGGAGCGGCAATAGAAGAAAATCCCTCGACAAAACGACGATAATAACCTGCCAAACCCAGAAAACTCCTGATCTCCGTAGCTGAAGTAGGACGAGGCCAACCCTGAACTACCTAAATATTTTGTGGATCAACCTTAATACCCTTACCTAATACTATATGGCCCAAGAATGCTACGGACTCTAACCAGAATTCACACTTGGAGAATTTAGCATATAATTTCTGCTCTCGCAAGGTCTGAAGCACTACCCGCAAATGCTGCTCATGCTCACCCAGACTCCGCGAATAAATTAAGATATCATCAATGAAAACAATAACAAACGAGTCAATAGAAGGCCTGAATACCCTATTCATCAAATCCATAAAAGCTACAGGGGCATCAGTCAAACCAAAAGACATCACCAAGAACTCATAATGACCATATCTGGTGCGGAATGCAGTCTTCGGAACATCAGAAGTCTGAATCCTCAACTGGTGATACCCCGATCTCAAGTCAATCTTGGAGAACACACGCGCACCCTAAAGTTGATCAAATAAATCATCAATGCGAGGCAGATGATACTTATTCTTGATAGTTACCTTGTTCAGCTGGAGATAGTCAATACACATACGCAAAGAACCATCTTTCTTTTTCACAAAAAGCGCAGGAGCACCCCACAACGACACACTAGGCCTGATGAAACCCTTGGCCAATAACTCCTCTAGCTGCTCTTTCCACTCCTTTAGCTCTTTAGGAGCAATACGATAAGGAGGAATAGATACAGGCTGTGTATCTACTGCTAGATCAATGCAGAAATCAATAACCCGGTCTGGAGGCATGCCTGGAAGATCTGAGGGAAACACATCCAAAAATTCACAGACAACAGGTACTGAATCAACAGTAGGAGATTCGGTGGTAGTGTCCCGCACATAAGCAAAATAGGCTAGACACCCTTTCTCGACCATGTGTCGAGCCTTTATGAAAGAAATAACTCGGCTGAAAGCACTAACCGAAACACCTTTCCACTCTAACCTCGGCGACTCGGGCATGGATAAAGTAATGGTCTTGGCATAAAAATCTAAGACGGCATGATGAGGGGATAACCAATCCATACCCAAAATAACCTCGAAAGCAACCATATCGAGCAATAATAGGTCGGCTCTGGTCTCAAAATCACAGAAAGTAACCACACAAGCCCGGTAGACCCGGTCTACCACCACAGAGTCGCCCACAGGAGTGGACACATACAAAGGAGATCCCAAGGACTCACATACAATATCCAGAGAATGAGCAAATAAAGCTGAAACATAAGAGTATGTAGACCCCGGATCAAATAACACTGAAGCCTCCCTACCACAGACTGAAATAGTACCTGTAATCACTGCATCTGAGGCTACTGCGTCTGCCCTGGCTGGGATGGAATAAAAACGTGCTGAGGCACCTGATGGCTGAGCTCCCCCAGATCGAGCTGGAACTGAATGACCTCTACCCAGCTAGCCTCCCCCTCTGGGATGGCCCCTGCCAATCTGACCTCCACCCCTCGGTGGTCGAGCTGCTGGTGCTGGGACCCTGGGCTGATAGCTCTGCTGCACTGCCTTGCTCTTATAATGGGGGCATTTTCTCCTCACGTGGCCCATGTCTCCACACCCAAAACACTTCACCTGGGACATATCCTGCTGACCCGAGGACTGAGAACCCTGAATGACTGGAGTGACATCTGGCATGGCACTGAACTGTGGCCTAACGGGGCCCACCCTGGAAGGTACTGAAGGTGCTGCATAGAAAGACCGGCTGGACTGACCGCTAGCAAACTGACCCCTGACCCTGCCTGATGCACCTCTGAAGTCCC
>ML246746.1:969-18539 GCA_005239495.1 Nicotiana undulata
ATTTGGAGGCCGATTCTTTTCTCGAGGAAAGGGCCGATTTGAGTTGAGCCGGTTTCGAGGTAAGTAACGGCTTCAACCTTGGAACTGAGGGGTTCAAAACCCCAATGTGCATGCTAATTGATGATAGTTACTACGATACACTCGCCAAGTGACGGGAATATGGGTGTTGGTTGAATTATGTGGCCCGGCTTACCCCCAGGCACGGTTTAACTGTTATTCCGTCATGATGTTGGTACTGTGAACGCTATTAATGCGTAGAAACTAAAAGTAACACAACGAGTATAAATGATAAGACTTCATGTCTATATGTGGAGACCAGAAAGGGTCCGTTACTGTTATTTCTATTGTGAACTTTACTTGTGCATACTCAGTCCTGTTATTATACATGTATTCGTATTTCAGTCTCAGAATTCATTTATTTATCATGCATTGCCATTGTTTGGGCTGTTACATAATGAGAGTGTTGTGAGGAGACTGGTAATTCTGACTGAGTATGGGCCTAGAGCCAAATGTTGAGATGATATACCCTTCGTGGGCTTGATATATATATAGCGCTTGGGCCATATCCTTGGCGGCCCCTCCGGAGTCTTTACACCCCCAGTGAGCGCACAGATATTGAGGGATGGATTTCCCTGGACATGGATTTGTCCGAGATATGACATATAGAGGGATGGATTTCCCTGGCACAGATACTGTTTATGAGATATGGAGGGATGGATTTCCCTGGTACAGATTATGGATGAGTATGATATCCCGGAGATGGATTTCTCCGAAAGGCTGAATTGGCCTGCTCCCTCGGTACTTAGTGACTGAGTCACCACGTCGTACATGTTACGGGATGGATTTCCCTGGGCCAATGGCCAATTATGTGTACCGAAAGGACTACCTGTGAGAGTTGCATAATACATATATGGCATTTAATTGTTATTTATGGATATTGTCACTGATATACTCGGTTATTCCTGAAGTATTCATTATTTGAACTATGATTTACGGAGGTTGAGTTCGTCACTACCTCCTCAGACCGTAGGTTGTTTTCGTTACTTACCTGCACACTGTGTGTGCAGATCCAGGTGCACCGAGATTTGACGCGGAGCGGTGATAGCAGCCATTCTCTCAGAGTCGACGAGGTAGCAGCTGGCGTTCGCTGTCCCGTCCCTCTTTTCTCTATTCTTCCCTTATGTATTAGAACTTTGAAACTTAAAACTTCAGTTTTATTATTCTCAGTTGTATTGATGTTAGTAGTTCATGACTGCGTGACTCCAGATCCTAGGGTGATTGTTGGAGCTCATTTCTTTTGTTAGATCGTTTCGAATGATTAAAATGTTAGTATTTCTATGACTTGAGTCAATGATGAGTAAATTTCTTTAGTAAATGAATTGAGTATTGTTGTAATGGTTGGCTAGCCTTGTTCCACGACAGGCGCCATCACAACCCGGAAACGGGTCGTGACAAGTTGGTATCAGAGCACTAGGTTGAATAGGTCTCACCAGTCATGAGCAGGTTTAGTAGAGTCTTGCGGATCGGTACNCGCCATCACAACCCGAAAACGGCTCGTGGCAGAGGGGCTCCTACAACCCAAGCGCTATAACAACAGAAGGCCTGAAAGCCTCCCTCATATAAGGCCTTAAAGCCTCCTCACTTTATAGGCCTGAAAGCCTCCCTCATAAAAGGCCTGAAAGCCTCTTCACAATATAGGCCTGAAAGCCTCCCTCATATAAAGCCTGAAAGCCTCCTCACAATATCGGCCTGAAAGCCTCACTCAGTCAGACACTCACGATTTGCCCTTAGGCCATAACATACCGGGTTCTCGACCCAAAACAGTGTTTCATTTCCAATAAATAGTATCAAAATACTCTGAGTGTCAAAAAAATTTCACAGAAAAAGACTTAGTGTAAAATCATAACATATCAGTGAGGAAAATATAGTAAACACAACCCTCAAAGGGTAAACAAGTCGGCACTAGGCCCCAAACATGGCTTACAGCCCAAAACATATCAAGTATATATAGTACTATTGGAAATAAGCTTTAAAAAGCCGTTTCGCAACTCAATATTCACCTAAGTAAGGAATATATCTCCAAAGTTTCAACCTTTGCATTTCAAAACCCGTGAAAGGGTGCATAGTCGGGTTTCATACCCTCAGGACAGGATTTAAAGACATTACTTACCTCAAAACTAGCCCGAAACTACTTCGCAATGCGCTTGCCTNTTCCAATTGAAAAATGTCGAATTTAGCTCAAAAATCCAAATTCGGTCAAAACTCGACCCTCGGGCCCGCATCCCAAAACTCATAATTTTTATACCAAAATGTTCTTCGTCCTCTCACGAGTCCGTACATATAAAGAACACCAAAATCGGAGTTCGTTTGACCCCTCAAATCGACCCCTAAAAGTCTCATAATCTCAAGCCCTAAACCGCCATTTTTCTACTTATTTTCTTAAATTTAATATTGAGATTATGTTCTATAATCACCCATAAATGAGTTTTAAGGTCCACAATACTTACCCTTATGAATACCACTGATTTCCCTCCTCAAAATTGCCTCAAGAGCTCTCTGTCCGTACAAAAATGGTGTAAAAAGGGTTTAGGTCGCGGAAGGGTTTATTTNAGCCCACGCGATCGCGATGCTTTGGTTCCCTACTCCACGCGATCGCATACCCTCACACGTGGTCGCGATGACCAACTGACCCTGCTCCCCACGCGCCCGGCTAGCTCTACACGATCGCGGACTAGATTACGCGATCGCACTTCCCATTCTTCCAAACCTACGCGATCGCACTCCTATACACGCGATCGCGATGCACAAATTTGCCTGACCCTCAGAGTAGTCTACGCGATCACAGGCCCTTGCCATGCGATCGCGATGCACAAATCCCTGCTGCCCAAAAACCAGAAAACCAACAATGTTTTTAAGTCCAAATGAGTCCGTTAAACACCCGAAATAAATCCTGAGCCCCTCGGGACCCCAACCAACTATAGCAACACATCACATATGATCATTCAAACTTATTTTCACTCTCAAAATACTAAAATTAACATCAAAACACCAAATTTCACCTCGGATTCAATCCTAAGAACTTTGAAATTTCTAAAATCCACCAACGATGCCGAAACTATTCAAAACAACTCCGATTGACCTGAAATTTTGCAGACATATCCAAAATGATATTACAAACCTGTTCCAACTGTTGGAATTCCATTCCGACCCCGATAGCCTATTTTTCACTGCCGACCGAATATCACCAAAAACTAACTTTCGCCAATTCAAGCCTAATTCTACACCGGACATCACAAAAATATTCCGGACACACTCCTAAGTCCCAAATCACCTAATGAAGTTATTCGAGCCATAAAATCTGCGTTTCGAGATTGTTTACCAATAACTCAACTCTCAGTTGACTTTTCTCATTTCAAGGCTATTTTTAAAGACTAAATGACTGAACTTTCACTACAACCATTCGATTTCAAGCCTACCAACTCTAACACGTCAATAACAGTATAACCAACCTATAACAAGTCAAATACAGTAATTATAATGCAATTTTCACGGAACAACAGACCGGATCGTTACAATGGTGAGAACATAATCAAGTAAATAACATGATAACAGACTTAGAAACAACTAATGAGTCTCATGGTGAACTAGTGTCAAAACATAATTAGAACCAAATAGAAGTCTTAAGTTACACACAATTAAACAGGTTTCATCAATTAATTCTCTAAGTTAAACATGTCTAGAATACAAAAAACAAGTAACCAAATAACAGTAACATCATTGACCGGGGAATAAAGTAGAAGAGGGTTCAATAGCGTACTGTTTAAGATGAAACAGAAAGAAGTTTAGCAATGCAACAATAATCACCAACAGAAGAAACAATGTTGGATTTCTGGCATTGGCTTCCAGCCGGCCAGGAATCAAAGCAGAATAGAATAACAGTATAGTATATAGTTTTAATAGTGAGAAAATACTCGAGTTCTCAGTCTTTTCTAAGAGGAAAGGGGAGTGGGTTTAAATAGCACTAGACTAGAGCACGTAAACATGGAAATAATCAATAAAAGAAAACTTCTAATTAATTAAGGAAAGAAAACTCAGAACATTATTTAAGGTAAGCCAGAACTAATAGTACATAGACGCGTAAAACTGAGATTTTAACACGATAATTAGGGAATCAAACAAGTTTGGGGAATCGAAGACTCCTAAGTTTAGGGTAAGTGAAACAATTAATGGCAAGAGTCATAAAACAGATAGACAGAATCAATGATGGGAATAAAGAACCGAAAATCCTAATTTGAAGGGTAATTAGTCAGAAATAATCAAATAAATAAGATGCATAAAGACGGATAAATAACAACATTAAAGATTGAACCAGATTTGGTTCGATTTTGTAAGAATCAAACACCCTAATTTTTAGGGTAAAAATTAGTCAGAAATACCGACAAAAAATCATAATGCACATAGATAGATATATGCAAACATTAAGGGAAAATGTTTAACAGAAAAAACGAACCATAATAGATCTGAACCCTAATTTTAGGTCTAGTAAACTTAGTCGAAAATATCAGCAAAAATCACAATAAAAATGCACATAGATAGATATACGAAAACATTAAAGGAAATATTCAACAAAAATAGAGAACCATACTGAAAAGATTTGAACCTTAATTTTAAGGTATGTGAGGAATCGAACAAAATATCATAGATTCATACCATAAAGAGATGAAAATGAACATAGATGGAAAGAAGTGAAGGTTCAAACCAGATTTGGTCCAAAACGAAGGAAATCAGCTTGCCATATTAGGCAAGCAATTATGTTATGCCATAATCGAGTAGCCAATAGCGAGAAAGGATCAATAAGGTAAGGAAATTCTCGATTGATTCCATATTTGGTTGGAAACGAAAGGGATTAGGGGTGACGGCGCTAGGGTTTCAGAAGAGGAGAGTGTTTGACAGAGTTTGGGGGCGGCGGGCTTAGAGGGAATGGGGATTTAGGGTTAGGGTCGTCTAATTAAAGGGAAGGGTGAACGGGGTTGTTGATCTTGAAAGATCAACGGCCAGGATTTAAAAGAGATTTGGGTCGGGTGTAGGAACGGGTACTGGTTGGGTAATGGGTTAGGAGTTATTTGGTTTGGGCTGGGATGGATTGGGCTAGGTTTTGGGTAATTGGGTTGGGGTTGGTCCAAAAAAGTGTTTAAAAATTGGCTGTTATTTAAATCCCCAACTATTAATTAATAAATAATTTATAAAAATGATAAATAAATAATAAAAATATCATTTATGCATAAAACAAGTAAGAATAGTTATTTAATACTATAAAAGTATAAAAGAATTATTTTGGCATAGTTAAAGTTATTATAAGTACATATAGATTATTATTACAAATGTGCAATTTTGGCCTTAAAAATGCAAATGCAATTGTGACAAACATGTTAAAAATATTTAAAACAAAATATGTGTATAACTGGTGAAATATGTGATGCAATTAATGAATATTTATATAATAAAATGTATGAATAAATTGATTTACAACCTTTTTAAAATTATAGAAAATAATAAAAAATGTTTGTATGTGTCTACAAATCAAGTGATGATGCATATGCATTATTTGAAAGTATATATGTATATTTAAAAAATATAAGGGAAAATTGAGTATCAACAAATAAGCAAGAAATATTCACTTCAAACTTGAAAGATTCAAATTCAGTCTCAAACACACAAGGTTCATGACGTACTTGCAAACTGGAGCAATTATTCAAAGATGGAACAACAAAGCTCATCAATTCACTTTCACAAAGACTCATTTCCTCACTAGTCTGACTATACAGCGAATACATAATTTCACAAGATGAAGAATTCCAACAATAAAACTTACTAGCCCAGAGACATTCACCCTCACTCTCAAATTTTCACTCTCAAAAGTGTTTCTTGTAGCTAAAGAAGAAATAAATTCATTTTTATGGCATTCAAGGAAACACCCTCAAAATCATGATTCTCAACCAATGGAACAGTACTAGTTTGAAGCTTTTCAAGTTCACAATAAATAATAAATTTAGATCCCAAATCATATTTAACTAGTGTATTATCACAAATTTCTTTTTGCATGTCAACACAAAGTAAAGAATCATCAACATCACAAGTAGTAAGATTATCACTCACAATCAAGTTACTAACAATGTTATTTAAAGTAACTAGAGAGTTAGGACTATCTATTTTACCTTGAGAAGCAACTAGAGAAACTTCTTTACCTTGGTATTCCGAATTGAAGGTCACTTGCTTACTTGAAGTACAAGTTTCAATTTTCTTGAGTTCCTCCAATTCTTGAAGTCCTTCTCATGTTGAGTCATTTTTCTGCTCACCTTCAAAAGAACCTACAAAATAGTCCAAACAGCTAAAGGAAGAGGAGTTAGAAATTTTAAAGTTAGAATAAGATACACTCTCACTAACACTCACACTCACACTCTCTTATTTTTCTCTCGTCTCTTCTTGTTTTCTATCACTCTTCTTATTTTTCTTCTCACTCTTTCCAATTTCCCGCTGTGAAAATCCACTCTCATTTTGCAACTCATACACTCCTTTTTCCTATCTAGAATTTTCACTTTTCTTTCCCTTACTCTTATCTATCTTTTCTCTCTCATTTTTTACATTAGGAATACAATAGGTTTTAAGAGTTCCCACTGAGTCATTGGAAGACTCTTGACTTCAAGTTTCAACTTGGCTATGGTAGAAGCATCTTGCTTTTTGTCAACCTTCAAGCCTTCATTCTTAACTCGCCTTTTAGCCAGTGTTTCCCTTTCTTGACTCAAAATAATGAAGTCATATCATCTTCTATTCATTCCAAGATAGTATCTTCACATCCTTTCATCATATTAAAGTTCCTTATTATGAAACCAAGGATCCCAAAATATTATATGACATCCATGTATAGGGTAGACGTCACACCACACATATTCTTCATAATCTCCATGGAATATAAGAACTCGAGCCACTTTAACATTCTATATGCCCTCAATATAGTCAGGCACCGCCTTGTTTCTACGAAGAATTCCCAACATTTCCATCAAAGTAGGACTGTTGAAATTAGTATCACTTTCAACTACTAGTAGCGTGTAGCCCTTATGTCCATCAACACTTACTTTGAATTTTCTCCAACACTTCTCTAGACCATAATCATCATGGTAATGTCCATGAGAAGCCATTCTAGTAGTGAGTTCACTAGATGGACTCATTCCTTTTGAAATACCAACCAATCCATCCAAACTTTCTTTGTAACTCCTTGTAACTATGGAAGACATATTTAAGACAAGAAAGTGGTTAGTATAGAATAAGGACCTCACATGTCGCTCCCTTATGTGTATCACTTAATGTAGATTCCACTCAAGTTCACTCGCCCATATACTCAAGGTCATAGGCATTCAAGACCGAAACTCAAATGTTCTCACAACTCAAGCCTTTTACTGTTCTATGGTGTTTGCCAAAGTTGCTTTCAAACTCCACAAGTGTATCCAACAAGTAGCCCTTCCACTTCGATGTCGGAGTGGAATTTATGTTGATACGAAAGAAAGTCACAATAAAAGCAAACGGACAAGAGTCAAACAATTCACAACAAAACAACAAGATAAAAGCACCAATGAAGTAGCACGAAAGAGAAATAGCACCCAAAAATTAGACTAAATATTAATATGGACAAAAATTAATGTAATCCAATTAGAGTAATCAAGAGAGTAGAAGAAATGGAAGAAGAAAAGGATTGTATCACAGAATGCAAAGCTTGAAATTTCATTATGCCCTGGGGTGCGTGGGAGTGCGTAGATACGCTCTGGGAGTGCGTAGATACGCTCTAGGGTTGCGTAGATATGCTCTAGATGTGCGTAGGTAAGTTCTGGAGGTGCGTACGTATGCTCTGGGGATGCATAGGTATGCTCCGGGCATGTGTAGGTACGCTCCGACAGTGCGTCGATACGCCTTCTGTTGCATAGCTACGCCTGATTGGTTATGCCTAATTTTTCTCCCACTTTGGTAGCTATTTTTTTTTGGCAAAGCAAGAATCTTTAAATCACGTTTTCCGATTCGTGGCTATTGTTTTCGATCAGCCAACATCAAATCACGTTTTACAATTCGTTGGATCGGGTTGAATAAAAATCTGCAGTAAAACAAATACTTTTCTTCTCTCATCTATATTGATAAAAACTCTCTCAAAAATTACTCTTATGTGCTTAAGTCTTTTCTAAGACTTGTACCGATGAGCCTAGAACAATTCCAAGGTTTTCCTATTTATAGATAATGAGTGGTGCTTTCTCTTAAAGCCAAAACCAACTCTAAATAGGAATAAAACCGAATTCAATTCTGAATAGGAATGGAACCAAAAGAGAATAGGACTAGTCCATTGGGCCGTTGGTTGGATAACATGGGGATAGACTCAGCCAACTTCAAATCACGTTTTCCAATTCGTTAACTGATGGATCAAGCTGACATTTTTACTGAGTGTTTGCAATGTCTTGGCCTTTGATTTGAACGGTGAAGATCGGACTTTGATTTCTGTAGCATCTGATTTCGTGCCCCGAACAGCAGCTCCAATTTTGTGACTTCTCCTCTTTCTTCAATTGATTTGTCGTTTCTCTTGTTGCTATTGTTGCTCCGTGTTTGGCACTTGTTGTGTAGACAATTTGGAGAACTTTTGTAAACCTCTTATTATAGTGAAGATTCTTAGATCTTTGTGATCCCGTAGTTTTTACCTTCGATTTGAAGGATTTTCCACATTAAAATTTGGCTTCTTTATTTTCGAGTTTGCCTCTTCCTCGACATAACGGTTTGGTAGTATGTATTAGATAAAATAATGCATGAATTAACTTTGTGTATTAATAATACCTTGTTTGGTACACTTTTTGAATCGATACATTAGTTATGCAAGCATTAGTTATACATCCTATTTGGTATCAGAGGCGAAACCAGGATTTGAAGGTTATGGGTTCGGAGTTCTAATATTGTTAAGTTACTGGGTTCTAAATTAATAATTAGTACATATTCAATTAATTTCATAAGACAAATACAGAGTTTGGACCAAAGCTACTGGGTTCGGCAGAACCCGTAGTTGATGGGCTAGCTCCGTCACAGTTTGGTATTATCCTATGCATAACTAATGCATAAGAAACTATAGTATTAAAAATGCAATGGGTTTTAATGCATGCATTAGCTTAAAAGAAAAAAAATTCCTTCAAAATTTATGTTTGATTAAATATACTATTATATTAATGCAAGTTTGAAATAATCCAAGAAAGTGAGAAATAAAGTTATATCCCTAGTAAATAAATAAATAAATACTTAGAATATTTTACAACAACAACAACCCAGTAAAATCTCACCAGTGGGGTCTGGGGAAGGTAGAGTGTACGCAAACCTTACCCCTACCCAAGAGGGGGTAGAGAAGCTGTTTTCGGGAGACCCTCGGCTCAGAGACAATAGCAATTAGCATATTTTGTTTTTTATAAATAAATATTCAATTCTATACTACAATATAGGTAGACAAATCAAATAAAAAAATTTATATCCTTTTTCATATAAAGACATTCCTCAATATATGTTTCTTTTAAAAAGATAAAGTGATGGACTGGTTATGAGAGTATTTTTGTAAACAAACAATTCTTTTTAAAAATTGTGCAATACGTTAATACATCAAACCAAACAATGGGTAAAAAATATGTCAGCATACTAATGCTAGAATAACTAATGCAAGCATAACTAATACCAGCATTACTAATTTTTACAGGGTCAATTTTTTTCGGATTTACACTGCACGGCAGTCACACAACAATGACCCAGCCCTCTTTCTTTTTCCCTTACATTTTTGGCCTATAACTTAGATTATGATAGCAAACAAAAATGAGACAAGGAACAGAATTACAGGAATCACATCCCTACTTTGTATTAACTCGTTCCACAAAGAAGCACATAAATCACAGCCTTACAAAAAGGAGTTAAGGCAACCAACACTTTATGCCTTAACAAATCTGCCTATCCAACATATATAGATAAACGTTTTTCCACTTAGACTTATCTTAAACCTAGCAGTTGGCATCCCCAACTGACAAAGAATTCGAATTTAAAATATTCAAACAAGACAACTCCCACAACCCCATTTAGCGATAACGCTAAAAAACAGGAACTGCCCAAAACTGGCCAACTGCCCAGCATGTGCATGGCACATGGGCGCAGCCTTCAACTTTTGGCGCCAAAGGACAACTCTTCCATGTCTTCGCGCCAAGCCTTCATGCAACATGCCTTTGCGTGCATGTCTTCCACTGTCGCTTGTCTGGCGCGCCCATGACACTGCCTTGCCCGCACCCATCTGCCTTGCCACACCCTGCCATAGTTTTCCCAGCCTTTGCTAAGCTTGCTACTCGTTGTCTTTTCCTTGACATGGCCATACCAATTCCATGGTCTTGTCATGCCTTGACACTTTAGCCACATGTCGTCGTGCCACAGTCCATGCTCATCAACACCTTCCCATATCTGACAACTTTGTCAACATGATGCCATAGCCATCATAGGGCCGTGTCGGGGTCCATCATATAAATCCCTCTCCATGCCCATGCCATGTTCGATCAATCAAGACGAGGGGCTAACAAATTTCCCCCACTATATGATCTCGTCTCCCTCGACGAGGAAGAATCCATATATGCCTTGATTTGATCCTTAAATTGCCATAGAGACGGTCATTTCTCCCAAGTTGTATCACATTCCTGCTTTCCTGTCCATTGAACCAGAAACTCTGTACGTCTGTTCTTTTTGCTTTGACCCAGCATTCGATGATCCAAAATCTTCTCAATAGTCTCCTCAAATTGCTTACGCTCAGCTGGAGGAGCACGTTTTGGCACTGCCCTTGTCAGATCCTCGGCATCTTCATGGAACCGTTCCTCTGAAACTCCATGAAATGCTGGGTGAATTTTGAGGCGTTCCGGCAGATTCAGCCGGTAATCTACTTCGCCCACTTTCTTTACAACTTCAAATGGGTCGTCATACTTTGGAATCATCCCACGATGGCACGTCTTGCTACGGATTTTCTTCCAAATCTGTGGAGTAAGTTTCAGCAACACCTTGTCACCAACATTGAACTCCAAAGGGCGTCTATGTCTGTCAGCATTCTTTTTCATTCTCTTAGACCCTTTTCTCAAGTTATCTCGTGCCTCAGCCAGCAACTCATGCTTGTCACAAGCATGTATATAAGCAGCAGGACATTTGCCCCCTGATTTCATCTGAGCGACTTCTAACTTGGTGCTTGCCAATCAACTATTTTTTGCACCTTCTTTGTTCCCAGCTAGTAGACTCTCCAAACTTGAAGGCAATGAATTACTGCAACTATCTCTTTTTCATGTGCAAAAATACATTGCTCCGCAGCGTTGAACTTTCTGCTTTCAAATGCAACCGGATGATCCTCTTGGACCAGCACACTACCAACGGCATAATCTGAATCATCTGTGTGTACTTCAAACGGCAAATCAAAATCTGGCAGCTTCAAGATTGGTTCAGATGCAACGGCCTTCTTCAATGCATTGAATGACTTGTCACATGAACCCGACCAAACCCATTTGACATTCTTTTTCAGCAAATCCGTCAAAGGATCAGCCCTTTTTGAATAGTCTGCAATGAACTTCTGGTAGTAATTTTCCAAGCCCAAAATTGATCTAAGTTCCTTTATCCTACTTGGTGCTTGTCAATCAACTATTTTTTGCACCTTCTTTAGATCTATCCGCACTTGGTTTTGAATACCAGCGCTCTTTCTTTCATCCCCGAAGAGCCGAATACCTTTAACAAATCTGGGTTTGTCTCCCCTATGAACATAAGTCCATCCAAATGAGGAATTGGAGCGACTTTGTTCTTCTTCAAAAAATCCATTCCCAACATCACATTGAAGTCATCCAATGGCACAACAGTCATGTTGAATTTTCCCGACCAATGGCTCAAAGTCATCAAGACATCCAACGCCACCCCATAACTAAGTTGCGCCTTTGATTTCACAACCTTCATCTTCGCCGGACACTTTGTCACTTGCAGCACATATTCTTGAACAATTTTGGAGGCAACAAAAGTGTGTATGGCTCCGGTATAAACCATTATCACGACACTCTTTTTTTTGATTTTCAAATCCACATACATCAATGTGGAATAAGCATTAGTAAAATCATCCCCCCATAGAGCTCACATATGCAACTTCTCCCATCGCAGCATTTTCATCATCATCTGCCATAGTCACACAAGGTGAAGTGTTCAGCAGCCGCAACAGATTCACATAGGCATCAACTTCCTGTCCCTTTCCTTGAGCGAAAATCCACCAATTCCCGCTGTCGTAAATGCACTAGGCAAATCTTTAACTTTCCGCCTACGAATTTCAAATTGTGCCCAGCCTTGCATTCCGGAAATGAAATTGTGCAACTTGTACTCATCTAACATGTTTTGGATGTCTAGCAGCAAAGATGAAAAATCTTTCACATGGTCCCGAATGGAACCAGTATGTCTTAACTGCTTCAAGCGATCCCTAGCAACCCAAGACGAGTTGCTAGGCAAGAACTTTTCCCTCAGCGCGTCACAAAGTTTCTCCCTAGTATCAACCTTAGGTCTGTCAGTGATCACGCTTAACTGTGTCTAATAAAAGACTAAGCGGGCGTTGCAAATATAATCCGGGGTATTATGCCCAGAGTCGAATCCCACAGGGAATTAACGTATCAAGAGAAGCTTTTAAAGTACTAAATTCTTATTAGTCAGCCTCCTCAAACTTTATGAATAACAATTGGTGGTGTGATTACTACTACATCTAACTGAATTTGTAAACCTAAGAGTAACTAACAAACAGTTGTAAACAATTGGAATAAAAGTCTAAGGTAATGGTTTCCCCCGTTGGTTCTTTCCCTAGTTGTATGTTCCTATAGCTTTGATTTGGTTGTCTCTATCAATCATGAACTCTCCAGTTATCGTAAATCTTTCTCAAGCATTTATGACAATTTACTAGACGCACTCTCTCGAGCTACGCTAGCTATATTTGCGTTACGGTTCACCTTAGATTGAACCCGAGGTATATTATCTATAACCGAACCTCTAAACCCTCGATTATGAATCTCGTCTATACTCCGGGAGTGGTGTTGTTCAACAACTACCTAAATATGCACTCTTTCTCAAGCAGATACATAATAAATAGGCACAGCTATTTGAGGGCCCTTCAACAAACTACAAGCAAAACGTAGTTGAACAAATAGAGATTAATAACCAACTCAAAACTATATTAACATGCCAACAAGTTCATCTCCAACGGGTTCCACCAAAACCTTAGATTAAAGTATTTAGCTACTCATAATAATAACAAAAACTACAAAAGAATTCATAGTCAATGGTAAAAGAACAAAAGAGGAGAATAAAGATTGATGCCCAATTTTCCTCCTTGTCTTTTGCCCTTGCTTTTGATGTTTTCCACTTTTAGAAACTGATTCTCCTTCTCTTGGGCGAATTCCTTAAGTTTATATAGGGTTTGGGGCTTAAAATCCCGTGTTTTGCACTTTAGTCCCTGAAGTTTACGCGTCCTGCCGCGGTCGCACCGCGGTTATGCCGCGGCCAAACAGGTTCTCTGAATCTGAGGCTGCTTCCTACCGCGGTTGCACCGCGGCCGCGCTCGGACCTCGGCAGGCCTGCTTCAGCTCTGCTTTTGCTTATTATTTGGTGCACTTTGTGGGTATTATTTGATTGGCCTCCTTTTTCCCGTAATTGACTCCAAAAATGTTCCAATGTCCTTTTCTTGTGATATATCACCTGCAATGCATGAAAAGCACTAATCAGAGCATTTTGTTATCAATATTTACATTAAAAACGATACAAAATGTGGTTCCTTAGGGTCCTAATTATAGTAAAATTCACCTATTATCAACACCCCACACTTAAAGTTTTGCTCGTCCTCGAGCAAGTTAAACCACACTTTTAGGCCTAATCGTCTAATGCATTACCCTTTTTATATCACACCTTCCATTATAAAAGAGCACCCCAAGCAGTGCAACGGCCACACCTCAAGTAAAGACTCTAATGACATGCCACACTTGTGCTTACTCTAAGAACTCTAGATAGAGGTGAAGACTTGCCTTTTCCTCCTGAATTACATGCCCTCACATCACACTTTGAGAGAAGTCCCACGCATATAAAATTAAAGACATCAAGGAACTTTAGATTGAAAGAATTCACTCACTCTCAACAAAGAACATTCTCATGCCACACAGATACACCATAAGCTTGCCCGTAGTGTAATACTCTACTAATCGAGTTGTTCAATCTAAGATCAATAGGGCTTCATTTGGTTGTAATGTAGGCTAAGGGACGGGTAGGGTATATTATGGCATAGTGACTAACCTCCCTAAGCACTTTTAATACATTAGCTTTGCGTTTTGGCCCAATTTCTATGTTCTGCCCACTTCTCTTTCCACACTTTCTTTCATAAGTCATCCCCCCATTTTTCTAGGTGCACTGGCTTTTTCTTGTAATCAGTATTTAGGACCAATATTTTCATTACCATTGCACCTTTCAGTTGTTTCCCTGATCTTCCTTTGCCCACCACATTACCACCCCACACTTTGACTTTTATATATTCTTTAACAATTCAAGTGCTTATAAGAGGTACAAGGTTCAAAAAATCAAGATATTCAAACATATGGAGTAAGGTTGTTATAAGGTTAACAAGGAAACAAGCTATAGGCTCAAAGGGGTTAACTATGGTATACTGTTTACAGGTGGATACATAACTATGCAGGCTTCACAAAGAAATGCCTATATCATCTCTAAAGCCAAACAACTTCTATTTCGCTTCGCACACACACAGGGCAAGTTCTAGGTATCACATGCAGACATAGAATACATGAACTACCTCACACACACTTGGCATGTAACTCATTCCGAATTGGTTTGTCAACACACTCAAGTGAGCATTCAAGTCAGACGAAGTGTGCAAAATTAAGGCATAAGATTACGAGTCTACAAGTGAGCCTAGGCTTCGCACCTCAAGTACGTTTTGATTGTTTGCATGTATGTACACTGAGGGATGCATTCTTGCCCTTACCCATCTTTGCCCAAGAGAGTTCTAAGAGTCCTAAAAAAATATATATCTACCTAACCCGGTTCAAGATAAACCCTTGGAAAAGAACCGTGGTCAAAAGAAAAACCAAGGGGGAGTTACTGCACTACCTCAAAAGAAAATAAAAAAATTTGGTCTTTTTGTTAGACTACTTCCCTCAAGAATACTGTCTAGGTGGTCCGTCATCAGAAAGGGTCTCCTACATTTTCTACTTTCTTTTTTTTTTATCGACTTTGCCTCTCAAGAAACCCGTCGACAAGTGTCCATCGTCGAGCCAAGTCGGTGATGTCTAACATAATTAAAAACAAACTATTCACAAGAACAAAAACAAAAACAAAAACACAAATAATTGCATATATACAACAACAATGAATCAAGTCTCCCACCCCACACAGAAAGATATGGCATGTCCCCATGACATTAAACAATGATAGTGCAAAGAGGGGGTAAGAAGACTTCCCTGGTGGTCACTCGGAGTCGGAGACTGAATTGGGGTCCATGTTGCAGGCCCTCCCAATGGCGCGGAACCATGCCATCATCCTGCTCTCGGACTAGGCCTGCCGTCTGGACATAGCATCAAGGCGTACGTGCAGGCCATCTACTGAGGTGCGAAGTTCTGCCACCTCTTCCTCCAACGAGGGCATCCGGGGTCTGCTAGACTGGGATCTGGTGAAAGTCGCCCCAGCCTGGGGTCTCAGAGGCGACCGAAGGAAACTCTCATCCAAAATAATCTTAGCCGCATCAAAGTCCCGCTTGTTGACAAAACACCAGACCAGCAAGCCCGTAAGCTATTCACATCTGAAGTGTTGCCAGTGGGCAAGAATCTGCTGCAAATTATGGTGAACCAGCATTTAGCTTCCCAAGTGAAAGAACTGGATTGGAGTGTGATGTTCTCCTTTATCCAGATCGGATGTCCCCCTACGCAGATTGTCTCAATGAGCGTGTCCCAATTGACTCTTGGGGAGTTATGGTAGTAATCAGTATCGCCCGTGAACTATGGCAGCTGCAGGACATGATGAATCTTTGCTATGGAGGACTCTACCACTTTGCCTCGAACAATCATGGAGCGGCACATGTGTTCCGGGCAGTTCGCATAGAACTCCCGGACAACCATTAAGTTGGCCGTTTCAGGCTCCTCAAACAAGAACTCCATCCCTCGTCGTCTGATCTTCTCGTACATATCGGGTTTTCAACTCGGAGTGCTGCCTGGTCAACAGCTACCTTAGGGACACAGCTCTTTGTAGCCTTCGCATGAAACCGGTCCTCCGCCTCTTGCGACTCAAAATGGGAGGCGTCCCAAGTCGGTGCTTCAGAAGTGCTACCCGTGTTTCGGCGCTTTCGGCGGGCCATAGTACCTGGAATCAAATCAGTACAACAATCAGGTGCAGCCTAGCAAAGTGCCAGTCGGATGGGTACTCACACTTTGCCACCCGCTGTCACTAAACAACTCAACTTTTCCAAACATGGCCAGTACACAACCTTCAGTGGGGAATCCATGTCAAAACATACAATCCGCGCCCCCACACTACTACAGTTGCTTCAAGTTCCAACATAATACCCTATGCAGGCCCCCAAAACAGTGATAACTACCAAGTAAGGCCACAAACTACCCACATGGGCCCCCAAAATAGAGTAATTTCACATATACGGCGACACCCATGCTACATTAGCCACCCTACCCCACACAAGAATTGTTGCAAACATGGAACACACCCCCCACTCTTCACAAATCAACCCAAATCACCATATACAACAAAACACTTGGTGTATAACACCCATGTACAACAAGAACCAAGATATGGTATACAATAACTAACTACAAAGTAAAAATTGCAAAAATTAAAAAAATAGAAATAAGAAAACTTACTTGTAGGTTGACAATGGGGGATTGGGGAGGAAGGGGAAGAGAGGAAAATGGGGAGAGGTGTCGTGTGTGGTAGGGGATGAGGACGAAGGGGAAGGGGGGAGGGGCTGTTGGCTTTTAATGAGGGTGGGGAAAAGAAAGAAGAAGAGAGGAAGAAGAAGGGGAGAGTAGGGGTCGGTTGGAGAGAAGAGAGAGAGAGAAGTGGGGTGTTGTGGGGTTAGTGGGGGATAGTTGGGGATAGTGGGGGTATGAATTGAAGAAAACAAAAACTTAAGAAAAAAACAAAAAAATCGGTCAGTACTTACCTAGGTACCAAAAGTTCAGAGAGGCCCCTTGGCCACGGTCGCGTTGCGGGCGCGATACCAAAAGTTCTGAGAGGCCCTTTGGCCGCGGTCTCACCGCGGTCGCGCCGCGGGCGCGGTACCAAAAGTACTGAGAGGCACTTTGGTCGCGGTCTCACCACGGTCGCTCCGCGGGCGCGATACCAAACGTTCTGAGAGGCACTTTGGCCGCAGTCGCGCCGCGGGCGCGGCGAAAATTTCCGATGCTCTTTTCTTTGTTTTGCAACTTATTTAGTATTTTTACCTCGTTCTGTACCTTACCATATTC